>WUAM01000264.1:1253674-1279327 GCA_024336885.1 Actenoides hombroni
ATATTACAATTCTGTCAATAATTATGTAATTATTAATATATTTAAACAATAAGTCATATTCTCTATTAATTTGTCTTCAGTAATTTGCTGCAATATTCATAATTCAGAATGTTGTTAAACATCTAGCATGTTAAGGTTCTCATTAGACCATTCTCCTCCACCTTGTGCAAGACAAGAAAGCCCCATGTCTCAGAATAGGCACCAGAGACTGGTGGGTCCCATAGGGCAGCACAAGCCCTCCCTGGGCCCCCTCACCCTACTCCTGCTTGGAGCAAGCTGTGGGGAGCCCAGCACCTTCCCTGCGATGGCAGCTCACTGCACTGTCTGCTGTGTCCCAGCCCAGACACTGCAGCCCCTGCCTGCAGCTCTCCCCAGGCAGCCAGAGCCGGGGCACACCAGCCTTTGGTTTAAAGACTAGGACTGAAGGCCATGGGATTTCTCATACCATGACAGTGACTGGTAGCAGGCCTGGCAGAGGAAGGTCTGAAAGTCAAATCATAGAATCATTAAGGTTGGAAAAGACCTCTAAGATTATCAAGTCCAACTGTCACCCCAACATTATCATGACCACTAAACCATGTCCCGAAGTGCCTGCAGCAAAACCAAGGCTTATTCCTTCCAGCTAATGGTGAGCCACCACTGATGGATAGACTAGAGGGCTACAAGCTCCCCTGCCATCACCCAGACTTAAGCACCTTCTTTAAGAAGGGTTAAAAACAAATGCCAACCCAGACTGGTGGAGTTTGGAAACTCTGCACGTATAGGAATTTCTTTCTCCTCCTTCTGGGTTCAGGTTGAAGCATGAAGCATGAGTTTATCCCTGAACAAGTAGTGCAATTATTTACAGCTTTATTTACAGCCTTCTGTAACAAATGCCACTGCAGCATCCTATTGGACAACCTTCCAGAACACAGAGAATTGTAACATCACTGACAAATGGGGCCAGGGAACAGCATCCATGTGGCCAAGACCTGAAGGGCACAAGTGGAGGTCTAAACTGCCATTTGCTTCCCAAGTGCCAATGGGAAAACTATTTTCTCTGTGACTATTTTCTCTCTATCAAAAGAGAATAATAAAAATCCCTCTCTTCAGAATTAAGAAGGGCTGCTTGTGGTCTGCTCAGATACCTCAGGGCAGTAAAGACATCACTTGGTCCCTGTTATCTTAACCCATTCTCAAGCCATTGGCCAAGCCTGGATGTTAGTTGGTGCTCCAGCACAAGCCAGGAGTGGGCCAGGGGATTCTCCAGGCAGGGGGTTTCAGTGGCTCTCAGGATCAGTGGATGTTCAAGCTTGGCCTTTCTAGAGGGCAAACAAATTTGAAAAACCTGAGCTGTTTGAGCCACAGAAGAACTTCAGCACAGTCTCGAGCTCAGCTACCAGATGCACTATAGGTACAGCCCCACCACATCTAGGACACAGCTGACATGGAAGGGCATTGTTGTTAGAGAGGTATTCACATAAGGTAGGATGTAACTCTTACAGGTAGGAGAGAACCACTCTTTACGCTTTAAATAACATTTAACCAAGGTCTATAAAAACTAAAATGTATCAATCATAATTGTCTCATTATTATGATTTACCAAATGCCAGACCAGAGGTCACATTGAGTCTTCATTCTGTATTTTCTTCTCTGAACCTTTCAGCATTTCTGAGTTAATGACTAGAAATTATCAGAAACCTTCACGAGAAATATTTCTCCGTCTGTCATTCCCCAGGCACCAGCCAGGCACAGTGAAGCATGTGGGTTCAGCTGGCTTCTTCCTTGACACTGTTTAGAAGCCCAGCTGGAAATGTTTGGAGCTGTTGGAGCTTTTCCACACACTCCATGTAGGAGGAAGACACTTGCCAGGCTTCCCTGTGCCTGGACATTCACACATAGCATGAGTTTCTTTTCCATTTTCCACCCAACCATGGGAAACCTGAGGGAATTTCACCCCAGGGTTCACTACACTTCTCATTTGACTGCATCTGGCAAATGGGTTAAAAAATGATGAGGAAAGGGGGCTGCCTCCACACACTGCATTGATATGGGAGTCCCAAAAGGACTTGCTATGCACGGAATTTTAAAATAATTGAAATGAGCCTTTTCTGTTTACTTGAACCATTTTTTCCGCAGAATTTTCAGTTCATGAATATGTGTTCTTTTTCAAGTTTTGCCTAATTTGAAATGAGAAACTGTTTCCTTGTCTGCAGATCCTTTGCAGAATGGGAAAACAGCTCATGCTGAGGGTTCTGCTGATAAAGTGTATTTCTGAGATAAACTACTGTGGCTGTATTCTTCTGTTCTGCATAATTTATATCAGTGTTCAACTTGGTTATAGAGAAGGTGAAGGAAAGGAGCAGGTAAAGCGTGTAGCTGACACAGATGATTAAGTTAATCCAAGTTAGTTAGGAAGCCACTGTGAACTATATGAAGCTGATGGTCTGAATGTGAAGTCAAGGGGAGTCTGAACACAGATAAGCTCTGCAGACAAAAGGAGAAATTTGGTGCCTTTTTTTTTGTAGCCCCATTTCATGCTCAAGAAGCACCTAATCACCTTGGGGCCACCAATTCTCCCCAGTCACATCTGAATTTGAGATCAGTGAACTAAAGACTGAAGGAGAAATGTACAGGGAGGGCAGAAGGCACCCAGGAGAAACCCAGACCAGGAACAGGGAGCAGAGCAACTCCTGGCTGAACTCTCCTGGCCAGGAGATCCAGGACAACACTTGGTGCTGCTCCAACCTGATACTGGGGCAGTCACTCTCTTTCTTCAACTTTTCTCCTCCCTCTGTCTCTCCACACTCCTGGCTGGTACTTGCACGTGTCCTGTCACTGTCTGACCAGGACTGCCTGCATACTTGGGGCACTGCCCTCAGATTGGATCTCTCCACAAAAGGGAAGTGCTGTCTTCTACTCTGGTCAGGCTTTCAGAAACCAGGTATGTGCCAGGAATGCTAGAAATGTCCATGAACCAGGGAAGAAGGAAATACAGTAGTCCGATGAAGACATAAAAAAAGGAATAGAAACCATACCTGCAGTAGCATTCTGAGGAGTCAGTCTCCCGTGGATGCTGGAGAACTTCTACCAGTCCAAAAGTCGTGCTCTCTGGAGCATTACTGCCTCCAGAGGTTCACTACTGCTCTGTAGATGTTAGCACTTGTCTGCAAGACTCTGAAACATTTCAAAGGGAAACAAAGAGGTGTTTGACTCCTCTGTCAGAGTGCACCCAGTGTTCACGTCAGTCCTCTCTACCACATGGCTCTCAATGGGATGAAAATTGCTCCCAGCCCCGGGCTCAGCATCCTGCCTGCATGCCTGAGCATGTTCCACAGGCCATTTAAGGTAAGATGAGGAGGACGGGTTTGTCACCACTGACTTACCTGCCTAGTCACATCCTGTGTATGTGTGTCTCTCGACATCAGAAATATAACATGAGCTGCTGTCTTAACCCAGCTCTGTCTGCTGGTTTCTCTCTCCACAGTCTGGCATGGGGCTCTTTCACCTGCTGCATGGCGGCCTCCGTTACTACCTTGAACTCTTACACTAAGACTGTCATTGAGTTCAGACACAAGCGCAAAATCTTTGAGCAGGGCTTTCGAGAAGAGCAGAACTTCCTAGACCAGGAAGCCATCAAGTACTTCAGAGAAAGGTCAGTGCAGTCAGTCACTCCTTCAGTGGAGGTTTTCACGGACTCTGCTAGTCTCAGAAACTCCGGGCTCTCACCCACTTCTGCACATGTGGGTGAAGTCTCTGAGATACTTGGAGAAGATGTGTGTTCAAGGCAAACATAAAAAAACCTTGTTGATTTGATTTTTTTTTTTTTTAATTTTGTGGTGTCCCTGTGCCTGCTTTTACTTATATACACATTAAAATACAAGACTCACAAGTGCTTACAGTACGCATCTGATCAGAGGAATTCATGAGAAGCTATGTGCCAATGAAAGCCAATTTTCTCTCTCTGGAAAGGTAAAAATTGTGGGGATATAACAAATGTTACAGCCACCCTTTATCAGCACATGTCATAGGCACCTTCCAGCAATCCTAACAGCTGCTGAGACATTTTCCAGCCACCACTAGGCCACTCTGAAGTTGCCATCTTCCATAGTCACAAGCCTACACCCATTCTAGGCTCCTCCATACAATCTATCCTCTTGAGCTCCTCCACACACAACATAGTGCACACATCATATTGCACTGCATAAACATCTACACTGAGCCATCCACACTGCTACCAGGGTCTTAGATGGTTTCTACATCCTGTCTGAGCCCTGAAGGCCCAGAAGTGCTCCTTCACTCTGCCCACCTGCCTCAGTGCTGACCCCATGCACTCTTAGTTGGTCCACGTGGCTGCACTGGGATACTTGCTGCCCTCATTCATGAGAATTTTACAAGCTTTGCTTAAAGTTGCAGAATGTGAACACCACACAGATATTGACCTCACACAGCAGAGAAGGTGTGGTGGACTTCATAGGGGTACATTAATGGAATGAGGAGCTGATAAGTACAGAGAATCCTCACCAAAAACCTATTGCTGGAAGTAATGTAAAGATATTTTAGGGACAGAAAACATAAGAAAGATTCATTGTTGTTCTTATAGAATCATAGAATGTATTGGGTTGGAAGGGACCTCTAAAAGGCATCTAGTCCAACCCCCCTGCAATAAGCAGGGACATCTCTAACTAGGTCAGGCTGCTCAGAGCCTTATCAAGCCGGTCCTTGAATGTCTCCAGGGATCTCTCTGGGCAGCCTATTCCAGTGATCTATCACACTCATATTAAAGAACTTTTTCCTAATGTCTAACCTAAATCTAACCTTTTCTATCTTCAAGCCATTACCCCTTGTCCTGTCACTACAAACCCTTGTGAATAGACCCCCCCTGCTTTCTTATAGGCCCCATTCAGATACTGGAGGGTCACTATAAGGTCCCCTCGGAGCCTCTTCTTCTCCAGGCTGAACAATCCCAACTCTCTCAGCCTGTCTTCATAGGAGAGGTGCTCCAGCCCTCTAATAATTTTTGTGACTCTTCTTCTTCTGACCAATGTGGCAATTTCCCAGTGGTGGAAGAGAGCAACTGAGAAGCTCTGAGGAGACAGAAGATTTAAAATCATCAGCCATTTCAGTAGCAAAGTGAGGAGCTCTCCTGAGCAGGAAGAATGAACTTCCATGCTTATTACTTGGCTTTGGTTACCCAACCTTAACTAATAGTCTCTGTTGTTACAGTTATTTCTCTGCCAACTTCCAAGTGTTCACTCTACCTTTCAGACGGTTCGGAAGGATGCAAGAAATGATTCAACCAACCATGATTTTCCTAATTTTGCATTTAGAGATGACAGTGAATTTTAAAAACATTCTGTGTGTGAGGAAAAAAAAAAACCTAAACACAGTGAAGTGGTCAGTATGAGCCTCAGGAGAAATCAACACTCAGTGAGGGAAAAGTCAGCCAAGGGAAAACAGCCAGGTTATTGAAGTGAGAATTACAGATGAGAGACTGGCAGAATTGTAAGCAGCAGAATATGTTGAGCTACCCTGGGAACTGCTAAGGAAATTTGATAAAGTAGCACTACTGCCCTTTCTGGAAGAGTAAATAGCAGAAACCATTAATGGCAGTAACTGTCTTTATCACACATAGGTACTGTGGGGTTTGATTTTGATTCCTCTTGCACACACCCTATTACACATCTCCCCCCCTCCCCCACCTTTTTTTACATACATGTAAATCGATACCACATAACACTTTACAATTAAATCAGTGTTGGACTAGTTTAATCTGAGAGACCTTCACCACAACATGCTACATAAACAGGTGAAGGGCCCCAGGCAATGACAAGAAGCTGTATGCAGCATCAAGGCTTTTTCAGGTGTCATGGAAAGGTTTGAATGTATCCACCCAACTAACAGAGTATTTAACACACATATGCCCAAGGCAAGTGATGAGTCCCACCTTGGCCAGAACAATCTAATGTGCTTTTAACCCTTAGTACACATTTCATTCAGAAGAAGCTCCATACTAGGCAACATGTCTATGGAACAACGTATTCCTTGTGACTGCTCTGTATACTGGTCAGAGCCACCCTGACCAGTATACAGGGACAATGCTTTCTCTCTACTACCTGCTTTATGACTGGTCTGTATATTTTGTTCCATCCTTCGAGCTTCCTTGCTCATTTTGAATTTTTATGAGTAATTCACTTGTTGGTCACATCCTCAAAGTCCCTCCACACACACTTGGCAAATGCAACTTAAGCATGTGGTGTTCCCAAACTTCATGATTATGACTTTCTTTTTTTATATCACATTATTTTAATTGTTGTATCTGAATACATAATAAGAAGCCCAGAGACAGTGTTACCATGGGATTATTCCAGAGATTTCAAGCTGTGCAGCATTACATCCCTTTGGTTTTTAAGTTGGCCTATTTGTGATCAGCTTCACTACTGTGACCTGGGAATACTCTGAAACTGCAGTGGGCCCAGGGATCATCAGTTAGCAACACAGTGCTGCTACCTACTGTGGGTGCCAGCAGTCCCAGCAAGCACACAGCTTCCCCCAGCTCTGATCTTCTTTTGCACAAATAGAAAATAACTTAAATTCTCTTTCCTTCCTGTGCACATACCCAGGGATGCTTCACATTCCCTCCTACTCCTACACCTCCATGTTCCTTTTCATATCTCATAAATAAAAGCCTCCGGTCTTTCTTCCTTCCAGTTACTTTGTTCATATCACTACCCTCTTTGCATGCTCCTTTGCCTCAGTACACATCCAGCACTCGCTGCACACATGCATTTAGCCTCTGTGGTGAATAGACTTTGTGCAATAGGCAGTTTTCTAAGAGCAATATATTTCTAGTGAAAGTTAAAGCTTTATTGTTATTCCCAGCAGCCACAGTTTATCTTCAGGGAGACAGGGAAGAAAAGCCTTAGCCCCATTTTGTCTGATAAAAGTTTTTTTTGTTGGAGCATTCTTCTACAGGCCTCTGCTCCCAGACAATAAATTTGGCTTATGAAAATTACTGGCGGTAAAATACTGCTAATCTTGCAAGTACTTTGTCAAAATAACGTCATTGTATTTCACTTAATTTTAATTGCATGTAACTGCATATAACAACAAAAGATTTTCTAGTAACATATTAGATGAAAGAGCTGAAATGCTCCCTTAAGAGGTCCCAATTCAACAAGTGTGCACCATGTTCACCACCCAGTGCAGGAGAAGCAGGGGATGAGCCACATCAGTGCATGGCTTGCTGCCCTGACCCCTTCCTCCTCTTCAGCTCCCTCCATCCCCTCTCCTAGCACATCAGCTTTGCCTAGTCTGAGTTACTGCTGCTTGTTAACTTCAGACTCCACATCCTCAGAACTGCCTCTGTTGTGAAGAAAGGCCTTTAAAATCACATGAACATGTGTGTACACCCCAAAATGCTGCTCCACAGTCTGGTTTGACTCTGCCTTAAACAGCACAAATAGTTATCCAGCCCTACATCCACACACAGAATCATAGAATGGTTTGGGTTGGAAGGGAGCATGAAGATCATCTAGATTTAACTCCCCTGCCATGGGCAGGGACACCTACCACTAGACCAGAATGCTCAAAGCCCTGTCCAACCTGGCCTTGAACGCTTCCAGGGATGGAGCATCCACAATTTCTCTGGGCAACCTGTTCCTCTGCCTCACTACCCTCAGCTAAAGAATTTCTTCCTTGCAGCTTATCTAAACCTAGCTTCCTTCACACAAGCACAACCAAGTTGCAGAAACAGCTTACATAGAGACAGACAAATTCTCTACCTGCAGCTGCAAAGACACAGACTTTGTCTCTCAACAGCTAAGCATCTTACTCTTTCTATCACTGAGAAAACATTTCAACAGCTGCTGAAAAATCAAAGATTCACGGTGTTATACTCAACAATGATTTACTTCCCAGGCCTGCAATACTTTGAAAAGTCCAGAAAAAATAGATTCTGTAGTTCACACCATGAAATCAAGAGACATTACAGCTCTTCAAATATAACGGTTATGATAGCACTCAGAGTACCTCTAAGCAGAACAGGTAAACAATACAGGCTTGGAAATATTAGTCACATATTAAGCGTTCTATAAAATTATCAGCAGAATTATCTGCAACGTGTCAGCATTCAGTCTTTGTCCTATTATTGGTTGTCCTCCCTTTTTCACAGGTTTTCCTTTTAAACTGAATATTTGTCCATAACTTTTGATCATATTTTTCAGTATTTTAGTTTATTAGATGTCAGTTCATAACAGATATGTCTCTTCCCTCCCCCTCAATTTCTCTTTCTGCTGTTTCAGATCAATATTTTTGCCCCATATTATCTTAAGCATAGTCCATTATCTACAGTTCACCCCAACCAGCAAAGAAGGAACCCCTCCACAGACCTTCCTGCTTCCTCTGCTCTGAGGATTCTTCCAGATAAGTCAAAGAGACAGGCATACTATGTTGCCTCCTATATAGTCTGATAAGCTATATAGGACAGTCAGTTGAAGGAATGTCAATGTGACAGGACCTTCTCCTCTTCCACTGCCCAGTTACTTGGCTTCTGGAATGCCCTGCAGCACACAGGCAGTGGTTCCAGGGCTGCTGTCCCTTTGCCACTGCCTCCTGCCACAGAGATGTAGCTGTTCTGCAGTGGGGTTATGCCATGACACCCCTCGATTTCCTCCCTACCCTGCACAGGTGCACCTGTGAAGCCAGGAGAAAAAGCCCACAAGCAGGGGACTGGAGTAACCCTTCCGGTGCAGCACTAACTTCAGTGCACCCTGACTAGCAAATCTTCAGCTTTCTTAGTGTAACAGCTAGTAAGTGTATGACCACCTCGTTTGGGGGTTCTAAAAAGGCAGCGAGAAGTCATCAAGATGGGAATCAGTCATAGATGTAGCAGTTTCAGCAGCTTTGCCTATACAGGTGTGTATTAATTAGGACACAATCACAAGAACTGTGCTCATCTGGGGCAACTGGCTACACTGACACTACCGTCACATCCATCAGGCAAGGGACAGTGCAGTTGGGTTACTCACATTGAATGTCTTTCCCAAGTTCGTTCCCACTTTCTTGCCTCCCTTTTTTATATATTATCAAGTCTCCTTTCTGTCACTCCCCACCACCTTTCCCTGCTCCCAGATCTCTGGTGGACTTTGCTTTCAGGTAAAGAAGGAAAATTTTCCTCTCTGAGTCTTTGGTGAAAGAGAGAGAGAAAGTTTCTGGGAGAAAAGGCAAAAAATGTTAGTGGGGCAGATGGAGACCCTGAGGCAATAGTCACAGCTGCTGGAACAAGGATGGTTGTAAATACAGAGAAGAAGATCTGGGGCAAGGGAATGCAGAGGCTTAGGGTCAGAGTATGTAAGGATTGAAGCCTGGGATCAGGAATGGGCAGTCTGAAAGGTTGCAAATCAAATCCAGGTGAGCTCCTTGGGGAGAGATAGTCACTGCTTTGGGCAAGGAAAGAAAGTGAAGTGATACAAGAAAACTTGAATTACCCATTGCTCTCTTTTACTGTTGACAAGAAAAGAAGGAGTGGCAGCTTTTGGAAGAGCACTCATGCCCAGTCAGGCTGCATGAGGCCAGAGGCATTGAGTCTCATTGGAACTGAAGCCACTGCAGACAGGGATAAGAAGGTTAGCCCACCCTGGCACTAGTAGGGGGGGACCTTGGAGATCAGCATAACCCTCTCTCCAGTCTGATAAGGAGGTTTTTGCTCCCTGTGAAGCAAATCTCACTTACTAGGGCTGTTAAACCAATATACAAATTTAGCAAGTAAATCTGGAAGATTTCAGCCTTCCACAGCTCTCTCATCCATAGCACAGCATTTGCCAACTTGCAGCTGTCCATCAACACCCATTGTGACATTGCAGCTGATTTCACATTTTTCTTGCTGACTGAGCCCTTGCTCTGATCTGCAAAACCAACCTAACATCAGGCAGATGCTACTGGTGAAATTCTAGAGTGAACAGAGTTCAAACTGCCATTGATACCAGTGCAGACAAAATGACTCTGCAGGGATAGAAAACGTAGTTTTGAAGTGCTAAGAGCAGTTTGAAACAGACAGCAGGACCAAAGCTATTGCAGAGATAATAAATCAGGACTATTCCCAACACTATGAGAATGAGAACTTTTCAAATAATCATTTGCGTGTGCTATTCTTTCCTTTTTTTTTTTTTTTTTTTTGCACATTTCTCTAATGCATCTTCCTCACAGCTTGCTTTCTCTAACTCCATTGTACTCATGTAAAAAGTTGTGCAGATCATATCAATGTTTTTCAAAGACATGCCAACCTTTTGCTTCAATTTCCTCCTTGGTCACTTAGACACCCGAATAAGGATTAAGCTACTGACCTATGGTACTTCCCATTCACAGGGTCAGTATCTTTTCATACAGACATCAGTAAGAATTCCCAATCTGACTATTCACCTTTGATTAGCACACAGGGGTGAGTGCGATATTCTGCCTTGGATTTATTCTGTACTTTATTCTGCAACACAGGAAGGTTTATCCGCAGAGCTGTTCCTTCCGGAAAATAACATGGACTGGCAGTTAACTGGTGTAGCCCTAGCAACATACCCACTTCCAACACACTCGTACTGTACAATGTTGTTAGTCCCCGACGCTTAGATTCATCCTGAAGAGTGAAAGAGTTGGAGAGACGCAGCCCTGAGCCCCTCATTTCTATTCCCCATGGCCTCTTTACATGAGCTTTCCCCCGAGAGGGGCAAAGCCAATGGAACGAAGTCCTTCCTGAGACAGTTACAATCTCCATAATGGGCCTGGCTGGCTATAGATGGAGGAGCCCGGGTATGTTGTACTCTTATTGATTTTAACCCTTCCATTTCTGTACATTTGGGAGCAGCCTTTGTTTCTGTTAAAGGTGCTACTTCTATATTCTCTTTTCCAGGACTGAGGAGGAGAGGGCTGAGGCTGGGGACCTGAGGTTACAGTGCCTCCATAGCTGCTCCCCAAATAGTAAGTGACCATGGCTCAAATATGTCTGATACACAATGGCTTTTACCATCTCCATGCTGACTCCCTGGGGTTAAGAATAATGTTTGGAGTAGGAAGCTATGGAAATAGAGGTTTGTAACGTTCCCAGACAGCATTGCCCAAACAATAATCAACTAACATATGAACGGTACACAATTCTCCAGGATTCAATTTAGGATGTGCACATAGCTTATAATTTTGTTATCTCAAGAAGCTGTGACCTCATAGTAGTTTAAAAATATGCTCTAATTTACACCTGTATAACTTTCTTTATCACTATCTTTTTTCATCTATATTTATCACCGATTCATGATGATGCATGCTATTGAATATAAAAATGATTGAAAGCAGCTTTGGTAGACAATAACGTTAGTATAATTAATGCCATTTCTTGCACTCACTCAGAAAATTGCTATGCTTTTATTCAGAGTTTGCAAAAATTCTTACTTTAAGCTATGGGGATCAGTAGCTCAACGTACAGAGCAATACTGGAGCACGGCTCCTGCCCTGCTCTGAATACTGTATTTTTCCTTTACTCTCCAGGCAAGATGTGTGCAGTTTCATGCATCTATCCTTGCAAAGAAAGCAAGTGATTCTTCATTCAGCAGGAGGGAGACTTGGGAAAGTGACTTGCTGACTCTGCTCTATTAAAATTTGAAAAGCTCATAGCATTTCACTGCCTCTGTTTTGTGGAGAAGCACATCTCAAACACATAGTCATGGAAGTGTGATGTCCATAAGCCTAATAACTGAAGGTCCTGATCCCCCATCTGACCTGCTGGAACAGCTCTCCAGCAGGTATGGTAGTGCTAGCCCAGCTCTCCAGCATGGGTTGTCATCAACTCACTTGGTAATTCCTGCTCTGTGAAAATGTCTTGTCTGTTATGGACCTTTCCACAGGCAGATCCACATACTTCATTTTCACAGGCCTGAAAATATTGATTAGAACAAAATTGATCTGGGTCATATTTCCCAAGAAAATTTCCTACCTGCCAAACTCCTGGCCAGCACTCAAGTGTGCATATTTCATTACGAAGACTGTCCAAAGGTCTTTGTTTCAAAGAACAAATAACAATACTCAACGTGAGGTGTTCCAAGGAATAGAAACAAGGCTCTATTGGTCCAATGTCCAGCCCTGACCCAGTACTTTAATGTAAAGAACACACAGCTTACCTCCACAGGTGTGCTGACAGCACTGTAAAGCAAACTGCAAGTGAGAAGTGCAGTATCAGGCTAAAGAACAGTGGCCATTCTTCAATATTACATCAGTTTCAGCTTCACATCAGTTACCTTCTGTAATGAAATCAGATCAATATTAATAAAGTGACATAAGTGAAGTTCTGCTCTCAGTTCACAGTTTATTTATGAATCTAGCTTAAGCTTCAGAATCTTCATTATTCATGCTTATTAGGGAGGAAGAAACATTAGTTACTGCTGCTCAGGATGGCACAAAGACTCACAACCTTCAGATGAAGGTCTGCTTCCTGGAACAAGTCCTGTCAAACCGTAACGGGGCTGTACCTAATAAGAGGATTCTCCTTAATGTTGGTTTTATCTTCATGCATTTCCACTCTTCTCTGTAACATACACCATGCAATGGGTTCATGGCTAGCAGAGAACTGTTAAAGGCAAGAGAATAACATGATAAGCACTTTGCTAAAGTCAGAGCAGCCACAAAGGTTATGCTGGCCTTTTGGTTATCCAGGGGTCTGCTTGTATGAAAGAAGAGGGCACCACCTAGAACAGACCAAGTCCTTGCCATTGATTGGTCAGCTCACCACCTCTGTTCCACTAGCAGAGTAAATGCCAGCAGACCATTTCGAGCTCTTTTTGATCTCCACACAGAGGTGGTCCTGTACCGGTAGGACACAAGGACATATCACCAGAAGTCATTTCTGCTGCTCGCTTCAACCAGCTTTTCACTTCCTGGAGGATTTGTCAGCTGCCATCACTTAGAAGTTCTCTGAGGCTGTTCTAAATTGAACCAAACACCATATAAGGAATATTCACTCATCCTCAGACATCACACTTTTTTTCTGTTCTTCCACAAAGACAAAAGAGGGCATCTGGTTCTTGCCTTAAGAAGCAAGGATTTTGGGGGAGTGCTGCTGCAGACTGAAAGAGTAAAAACTTTTTAAAAAAGAACAAGACTGAGCAAAGACTACAGGTTTTGTAGAAGACAAACACCAACAGAAGATTTTAGAAGAGAAAATACTAAAGGTTTGTGAGCAGCCCAGCAGCACTGTAAGAGCACAGGTAGCATGAAGGGCTTTATGCCAGGCCAGAAGCAGGATAGGATCTCATGTTCCCCTGTTGGTGAGACTACCCGTTTTGAGAAGTGACCTTAAATTACAAACTTCATCAGAAGCTTGATTCCAGGGGGCTTCTGAGCAGGGCAATGCAATATTACACCTTGATAATTGTTTATTAAACCATTTAATGTCCATACTGAAATATAATTTTCCTTTAAGAGGGTTTAGACCTGCCTGAGCTGGGCTAAGAACAGCATCAGGGAGCACTAGCTATGAATTGGCATTCTCTGCTCTCACAAAGCTGCCTCCCTGTGTGAACATATGGCACTGGCCTCTATATGTCTAATATCCCCAGTCTTGGTTTGTTCATACCAAACTTCGCATTTCCATCACAAAGCTCTAAAGACTCTTTATAGTCTATTTGCTATCTTTTTTTGATCTTGGCAGCCTGAACTTTTTCTTTCAGATGTGCAGGGCTGGGAGATCTCATGAACCAGTTGTGCACAGTCACTACACAAAAACACTATAAGGAGAAGTTTCACATTAGGATTTTTTGTTGTTGTTGCACAGTTATTTATTACCAAAAAATGCTCACTGTTGTTAGGCTCCAGGCAGCAACTGTACTTTATCTCAGACATCTTTACGTCCATGCCAATTCCACGCTTTCTTCCAATCTTCTCCCCCCTCTAAGCATTAATATGATGAGCCCGCCGCTTAGATCAATGTGCCTGGGACCCACATGGCAGGTGGGAGAGATATGGATGATAGGTGTAGAAGAAGGGGTAAGAGAGGTGGGAGAAATGTCACAAAGGACAAGGAAGGACAGGTATGATGGCAAAGCCAAATAGAGATGGTTAGCTCAAAAGAGCCAAGAGCTGAGCAGAAAACCGCATATTCTTACTGTCTGTGGCTAAAAGCCCTGGTTGATACTTGAGTCAGATAAACCCAAGGTCCAAGATACCAGCTATTTAAAATGAATTCAGCATAAAAAAAATAATATAGTTACTGTTTTGGTAATGTGGGCATTTTAGGAGGGTCACTTGACAAAGAAGATGCCTTGAAAAAAATTTTATTCCCACATCATCACCCTGCAGGCATTTCCCCTGCGTCCATCCTACAGCTCTTCTACCATCCTCCCACCCGTGGCTGGCTGCAGTAAGATTTATGCAACCAACCCCTCAGTGCTTCACATCAAAGCATACTGTATTTTTCTTTCTATTCAAACAAGATTATCAAAAGAACTCTAGATTTAAAACATGGTGAAAATGATTCATTAAAAAAAAAGAATATCAACTGTTTTTTCTTGGTCGCAAGTGCCACAGAAGGAAAGCGGTGCTGGATTTGCAGGCAACTTCCAAATGTCTCCAAATTCAGTGCTACAAAAAAGTCTATTGCACAAGCTCAGCTGGAGAGGGCAAGGCACAGACAGCAGACAAGGTCACTCTGACAACGGGGAACATGCTTTATATGCTGAGCAGCACAGGGCTGGAAGAAGGCAGACAACAAGGGCTTGACGCATTTGAAGTGTTGCTCAAAGTTGTGTCAAGGTTTCTCCTTGTGGAGGTACCTGACAGCTGCAATCACCTTCCTATTTCATGTCAGCATTGATTTCAACTCCAGGTCTTGCAATTCTTCCTGTAATTTATTCAGTTAGTAGAGATTCACAACATAAAAACAGGGGAAAAAAAAAAAAAATCCCTCTGATAAAGCACCATGGTTACAGAGCTAAAATCCAGCCTTGATGGCAATGGGAATTGCATCCCTGTCTTCAGGCAAATGCTTGCCCACTAGGAAACTCCGAAGTTAGAAGTCTCAGTTTGGTCCTCGTTTACCTCTGCTAAAATCCAGACTGACATTTCGCTTTAACAAGCTTCAGACTGCTTCTTAAACGACCCTCTCCTCTGCTTCTGAGATAAGCATGATGAAAAAAGTAAATTCAGTCCCATGTTTAGCACTGCAGCCAATGAAAATTAACGGGTGGAAAAGGAAGGCCAATTGAAGTGATAGTTCATAATACCTTTTTGTTTCTTCTACTGCACAGATGGATTTGAATCATTTCTTATATAGATTTTAGTGATTAGTTTTTTAGAGATTAGTTATGAAGCGTGCTTTCTGTCACTCTTTCAAATTGCATCTTTCAATAAATGTTACATCTCCTACAACTAATCCTAGATTTATTAAAAAAAAACCAAGAAAAAGCCAAACAAAACCAAAACCACACATCACAAAAAAGCCAATCCTGTCCAACACCACTGAAGATATAAAATGCAATATTTCACATTTTATACGAATCCAAATAGCATTTCAGTTACAATGAATATTGTCTTTTTCCCCTCATTGTAGTGAAGGTTAAGGAGTGCCTGAGATTTGGTTCCCATTTAAACAACCAGAAAATTTGTGTTCTTTGTGTCACAAGATCCCCCTTTTCCAGTCTTCATCTTGGCCCCAGAGCAGCCCACGAGCCCACAGACAGCTCTCTCCCCATCTGCCTGCACTCCCTCAGCCAGAAGCTCTGGCTCTAGATCCTCACAAGTTTACCAGGTTTCCGAGTCTCTCTGGCAAGAAATGAACAACCAGCTTCACCTGTGCCAAATCCCAACTTTCCAAACACCTCCACAGCATGGCCAAACACACTGCAAGCCATCACTCCGTGCTTTAAGGAGACTCAGAGAAACAGCAACTCAGTTTACAAAGACAACACATCAAAGGTGCCCAGCTTGAGGCTACCCTCACTCCCACAGCCCACTCTTCCAAAAGCCTGAGCTACCAACTCTGAGTTACACAAAGAAAGGCAGCAATCTATCTGAGCCAGAGGATGAGCAAGGAACACTGGCTTTCCTTAAAAAACCTTTCTATTTAAGAGAGACTCTCCTGCAACAGGCACTATATAAAGTCAGTATGGAAGGGGACAGACCAGAGGCTGCAGTGGAAGAAAAAGTTGGTGAGATGGGACTCAGAGGGAAGAAAAAGGAAAGGTGAAAAGGAAACTGTGGGGGGGAAATAAGTTATTTTCATAGTTAGGCAAAATCACTGAATCACAGAATAACACAGGGTGGACAGAGTCTCTGGAGGTCCCTGGTCCAGTCCTTTACTCACAGTATGTCCATCAGACCAGGCTTGGTTCCTTGTCCAGTTGAGTTTGGAATACCTTCAGGGATGGATATCCCAATACCTCTCTTGGCCTCTGCCCCAGTGTGTTTGGAGACCCTCAGGGTGAAAAAACTTTTCCTTGTATCTAGTTGTCAATTCTTGTCCTCCACCCCTGCTCAGCCAGTTTATGAAAGCAAGGCACTTCTGGGGAAGGGTGTTTCCTCTGAGGTGTGTATTCTTGTTTTCTTTCCTGCCTTTTTATATAACTCATTTTATGCTTCTTTATTTTGGCTCTGTTGTTATGCAGTAGCTCTGCTACTGTCTGCTTTTCCAATTATAAAAACTCTGGATTTGGTTTAAACCTGATAATTATGCTGTGATCTAGCAAAGGTCTTAATTAACCTTATTGAAGCCAATAGATGTGAAGCATGCTCTTTAGGACCTTAGACATGTGGTGTTTAATTGCATCTACCACTGAGAATGCTGGAGAAGTGAATATGTAGCTAATTCAAGCCACCGCTACTACTAGGGCAGGACTTCATGCACTACATCTCATATAACCCATTCAGACCAGGATTTTCTGCTGTCTTCCACCACAAGAGGAATATGAATATATCAGATGCACAAGAAGACTCAGTTGGTCACTGGTATTGCTACAAAAGTTTGTCATGTCCTTTGGCTTTTGGAAATTCTGAATCATGATCTGTACAGTGGGTATGTTTGTGTTCCCCTTCAAGGTCAAGGCATTTCTAGCTGCATTGTCTCCCCATCAGGACAATCCCAGACTACAGGGACTCCCTTGGCCATCAGCCATAGTGAACTAAGTAAAATTTAGCCATAGATAAAAAAAGCATTGAGGTCTCTCCTGCCAGGAGCAGCCAGGAGAAAAGTATGGGAAACGCTATTCAGCAGGGCTCTGTCATCCCATGCCAGTAGCATTTTCAGCCACCTAAAATAACTGGTCAGCCATGTACACTGTCCATAGTTTAGGGGAGGAAAGAAAAGACCTTAACGCAACAAGCTGTATAAAAGAAATGTCCTATAATGTCACCACAGGAACAATGATGTCATCCTGTGTTACCCTTCTGGTTTTATCTTGCCTTTTTATTCATCCCCTAATTCACCGGGTAACTGCGCAGAGCTACCAGGAGATTAAGCACATAGGTCCAAGGTGAAGACAGGTCTTCACATGTTGCAGAGAGGATCAAGGGCAGATGCTGTGGCAAACTGCAAGCCAGGTTTAATCTTTTTGTGTTCTTACTGGAATTTGTCACAGTCAATATGCCAGCAGTTTTCTTCCTTTCCTGTCCTTCCCTGCACCGAACCTTTGATTCTTGCAGAGCTATATGACTTTTGGGAAGGAGAACACTGATGTGCCAGTGATTACCACATTGATGATAGCTGACAAACAATCAGTTGGCACCAGAGAGGAGCTGGTCTTGAATTTATGTGTCTTATTTGCAAACATTTTGTTCTTAGTCACGAGAACCAGTGGGTTTTATGCAGACATGAGAAGCCAATCAGCCTATGGGGAGATGAAGTTACAGGAAACAGGCTTAAAACTGTCCCCAAATAGGCCTAAAATTGTCTTACAAGCCTTTACCCCAGTCCAGAAGAAAAAGCATGTGTTTGTCTTTCTTTAGGGCTTCACAACACCCAGCTCTAAATGTCACTAGCACACAGAGGAACAGGAGTGACCATAATGCTCAGAAAATACCCTCATTTGCTACGTCAAGCTCTTCCAGCGACCCATCAATCAGCTCTTCACTTTCATCAGAACCGACCAGCCAGATCTCCACAGTTCAGGATCAAACCCTGCTGGACATTGCCTCCATCACTAGATTGGCCCCCGAAGAATCACCAGACCCTCAACCATTAGAGCAAAAAGATAAAAATTTAGCAATACCACATTCCAGCCCACTTGGAGCAAGGACTCTTTCAGCATCTTGCCCAGCCAGACCCAGGCTCAGTCTAACACCCAGCTCAGCCAAGCCACAGCAATACTCTGACTCCTTTCCAGTCAGTCTAGGGATCAATGCAACTTCCCTCTGTAACTTCTGTCCTCACACAGCACAAAACGTACAAGCTTCAGCATCAGATCACACACTGAGCCCAACCAGGAAAAGCACAAGGCCTCCAGCAACAATGACTCCTGAAGACAGAGCCCAGTCTCCTGGCTATTCTAAAACTGGATTAGAGAATAGGGAAAAGGGTTTTGAATCAGATCTGGAAGATCCTGATCATGAAAGGTACGTATCCAGACCATATCCAAGTTCTCAAATGACTCAACTTGGTATAGGGCCTTTAAGAGTCCCTCATAAATAAATTTAAATACCTTTTCTGATTTAGGTGTTCTCAGTGTTTGTTGTCCAGTAAATACACTGTGCTCCCAACTACACCCTGTTATCCAAGAAGCAAAATAACCTGTTTTCATACATTCATTTAGCTCTCCAGACCTGATTGCAAACCATTCCCAGGTCAGATTGTCAACCTCATATCCTCCAACAGGGCACAGTTTTAAGGTGCTGCCTCATTTATTTCCAAATGAGAACACATCTCTCCCTATACTAGCATGGGAGATCTCTGCTGTTACTATGAAGTCTGACAAATAAGAGCCGGGGATGGTGATTCTCAGTGACATGGTTGGTATCTCTGTTCCCAAACCTCAGGCTCTGTGGTCTGACTCCAGGCAAGCTAGGCTGATTCCACTCTGAGCCTCTGAACTCCACACTGTGTCTACCACTTCTTTCCTTGACAGGAGATTTGTAACCGCAAAGGAATTCCAAGCCATGGAGAAAGAACTAGAGGATGTAAAAGGAGAACTGAAATACCTGAAGTGGAAAGTGAGACACATTGGTGAGACTGTACAGCCCCTGGCCAAAGACAGCAAGTGTTACAATGGCTATACCCTCATGGAGCTCAAGGCAATGGTGCAGTTTGAAGATGACCCTTACAAGGCTGCACATAAGATCCTAACTGCTCTCTTCAGTGATGTCTACTTGCCACAGCACTCAGTTACTGAACAGGCCTGCAACTCCCGATCTCTGCCCAAGCCCAAAATAGACCCAGAGCTGTACATGGTGTACTGTGACATTCTGAAAAGCATATTCCCTGGAATTAGCAGCCAGACCTTGAGGGAAGAGACACAACACATGCAGAAAAGCATCCAGAAATAAGTGCAATAACACCAGAGCCCACAGATGTTCTGCAAGGTGGGAAGTCTCCAATGATTTTAGAGGACTGAACTGTGGTAGGTACTGTTGGTTGAGTCTATCCGTTTTAGGTATGAATCATCTCTAAAGATCTTGGTGAGCTCTGAGCCCTTCATGCCACTTGCCCAATGAGAAAGGGTGGGAAGACATTCTGCATAATTCCCATCTTTTAGTAAAAAAAATGCCCTCTTAGTGTCTCTTCAAATATATGGACATTTCCTTGTTTCCAGCAATGACAAAGGCTGACAGAAGAATCCAGAGAAGGCATCGTATGTCCAAGCGAGGGCCTTCTCCCAGCCCCAAACAGACCAACCAACCAGCATCTGGGTAGTTTCTATTTTATAGAGTATACCATTCATTAAATTACATTACTTGTTAGAAAATTGTGCCTGTTCTTTTTTTATCTAAAATTTCTTTGCACATCAAATCAATCATTACTCGAATACATACTGGGATGAGACCTGGGTGTGAAGCAAACCACCCATGCCCATCTGCATCCTGGGTTACATTGGAAGAAAGCCAGGGCACAAGGTCAGCAGCTGCCATGGACCCAAGCAGGTCTCCATGCCAGGTAACTAGAGGCCAGGGCACAATTGTGTGCAATATGCCTTTAAATCACCAGCCCACCAGTGAAACAGGCAATGGTCTGTGACCTCCCTCTCTCCCAACCTCTGATGACTGAGCTGACAGACCAGCTCACATGTTAACAACTGGGCTTTGCCTTTCCATGCCAGGGATGCTGAAAGGCTGGTCCCTTGCAAAGGCCCCACAGGTGGCTGTTGCTATGGAGCCTGCCCCAAGGGAAGGACACAGGAAAATGGCCCTGGAGCTCCTTCCTCCCTGTCTGGGACCCAGCAAAGTGCAATGGATAAAAACCAGCTCGTCCATCAGGTTCTGCTCACAGGGCTGACTGTGCAGCCCATTTTGTAAAGATCTGGTGAGGGTGGAAGAGCGCAAGGATGTTCTTGTGCCAGTTTGCTCAGTACCAATAGAAGACACTGCTTCCCTGTCCTACTAGTTCATCCACCCCCTTTCAGAAAGTCGTTGACACATCTTGGAAACCATCATTTCCCTGGTCTCAATGTGACAAATACATCAAAGAACAGAACGCATCTGTCCCGCACACTGCTCCTGCTCCCTGCCAGGTCACCAAATATGGCAAGATGAACAAAAGGTAATCTGTGAGTTCAGCCTACCTTTCCCTCTGGAGGATATAATTCACTTTGTAAGCTTATTTCAAAAGCAATAGGGAGCAGTAGGAAAACAAACAAACAACCTAAACCAAAACAAACAAAACCAACACCACCAACAGAAAACGAAACAAACCACACAAAAAACAGAACCAAAAAAACCCAACCAAAACAAAAAAACAACCCACCACCAACAACAAAAAACCCCAACCAAAACACAACAAACAAACAAAAATCACAAAAAAATAAAAGCAGATATTCCCCATCCCCGTGCCACCACAGGTGCAGACAGCTTTGGAGATAGGAGGGGGCAGTACACTCCAAGGACATGCCCTGTACCTTCTGGGATCTTCTGCCTAAGGATATTCTGACATCTGTATGAAACATCCTACCTGTCCTTCAGCATGATGTATCCACACTGTTCTCTGCTGGGTTTACAAGCATCTTTTAAATCTCCTTATTAGTAATTTATTTTACTCGGAAGCCAACGCTCAGGCACAGGCCCAGCACTTTGCCCACGTGGCCTCTGTACCACACTTCAGCCAAGACCTACAGCCACATCTGGCAAATGGCCAGGTAGCTGTGGCAATACCCAGGGTTGTGCACAGCACATGACCTTGGGACAGCATGAGTGCCAAAGCAGGGGACTGGGAGAAAGATGCCTCACACACACACACAGCCAGCTCCCTTTGCAGGTGGACACAGAGGTGAGTATAGGATGGAGGAAGCCACTGAAGATGCAGTGTCCGCTTAGAGAAAAATCACACACCCCAGTGAGCACCACAGCAGATGTTGAAAAATCATCTTGAAGGCTCCTGGCACCGTGGAGGGGACATTTGTGCCTCACATAAGCAGCTCCTCCTGCAATCACTTACATTCTGCTTTCATGGCTCTCATTTTACAGGAAAATGAGTCCCTTTGGTTCAGCTGGGTGGAAAAGTCTGTCTCTCCTCTGTAGAACTCATGTAGGTACTGCTCCAGATGTGCTTTTCTATAACAAACCAGATCCCTGACTCTCTCAGAGGTCTCTCTTCAGAACTTTCCATTATCTTCAGTGAACACAGAACTGAGCAAAACGCAATGTAGGTATCAGCAATATCAGTCTTCATATGTTGTATTGCCTGCAACATCTAAATATAGTAGTTCCTATAAGAACAAGCTCTGTGTCTTCTTGTGTTCATGAGGTCAGACAATGTGGTCAGATGATCTCTTTTAGCCTTGTTCTCCTCATGCTTACTAATAACAAGGTGCAGCATGGGTCTATTATTTTTTTTTCTATTAGTTTTGCATCATCAAGGCTGATTCTGTCAGATATTGTCAGATCTGGGTCCCTTTCAGGTTTCAGTGTCCTCCTACTCCTGGATAAGTTCTGGTATGAATCACTTCCACCCATTTTAGAGATATGTATTAAGTCTTTTACCCTGAGAGTCATGGCTTTTAGCTATTCCACTGAAGCTTCCAGGTTATTTACAACCAATTAGAACTGGCCAGTCTTGTCAGGCCTTCCAGACATTATTATTAGGTATCTGCAACTTCCGAGTCCTAGAGTCTGTCCCCAGTGCTTTACCTGCCGCAGCAGCTCAAGCAATCAGCTGCAGGGGACCTGTGAAAAGAGTAACTGGGCATATCCACTACATTTGTCCTTCACAGACTCCTTGCTTCCACCTCCTTTTCCTCTGTTGTGTTAGTACCTCACAGGTGGGTCTGCATCTGTGAAGATGGTTTGTTCTTCAGTTACTACATTATCTGCATCTTGATGACCACCTCCTATACTTCAGCCACCTACCCTGATTTTTTTATGGTGAGAAAAATCCACTAATTTTCTACTCATTTTCCTGAGCACTTGCTGCTATTTGTGTTCCTGGCTATTACCAAGTCCTTTCATCCTTTTACAAGCCTTAGCTTTCCTTGCTAGCTTTGCTTACCTAGGTTTGCTGGGGAGGGAAACACAGCTGTCATCCCACCCACAATTCTGAAGAGCTTTTCTGCGTCCAGGCTATTTTTTTCTGTAGTCACCCACTCCTAACACCACAGGAGGGTGAGGGCTGAACGCCTACACCTGCAGAGAGAGGCCTTCTCCCTGGAGGGTAACCAAACTGAGTCAGCATAACAGAAGACAGCAGCATCTTAAATACACAGGCCTGAAAGCAATTTTTTTTGCTTTCACTTCTAGCATCCTACGCTTGCCAGAAATGTGTCCTATTACAAGTGTGCTCTATCTTAAGACTTTAGGTCTTGCTGCCTGGTATTCAGACAGAAAGGCAATTACACAGGCCCATTATTCTGACAGTTAAACAGATTCAGCCATTGTTCTTCTTGGACAATCTACACTGATTTGCACCGTGCCTGTATTGCTCCTTAGCCTAAATAAGCCTTCTTTCCAAAATGTTAGCACCTTCATTCACTTGTGTAGAGATAGACAGAGAAGGCAATCAGACAGGCAGTGAAAAATTAGACTATAAATCCATGTTGCATTCTGCCTATTCTCCATTAAAATATATAACTCCATTTTTTTTGCCTTGAACACGTACTTTCAAGTCTGAAGACCCAATATTGGCCCAAATGATTTTTTTTTCTTTCCTTTCTTAACTTTGGGCATCATATTTGCTATTCTCCAGCCATACCCCGATCCAGAGAGTCATTAGCATTACACTTATTCAAGTAACATGAGCTGTCTGTTATGTATTCATCCCTGCATGTAATCTGAGGACCTAAGAGACACGGCACAGGTTGTCTTCCCCTGTGTCATCTCCAGGAGCAGATGTCTAGTCAGACATGGGAGGACAGGAACACTTTTCCTAGCCTCAGGCGATCTGTAGTTTGTACTGATTGATAGTGTTAAATAAGCAGCCTATTAATATTCACCATGCTGTGGCTCGGTAGGCTTCAGTTGGCAGAACAGATTATATGACAGATATGTTAAACAGAGAGTCCTGATCCATACTGGTCATAGAAACACAGATTAATTTAGGTTGGAAAGAGCTTCTGGAAGTCAACTGGGACAACTCCTCTGATCAGACAGCATTCTAGAAAAAGAAACTGAATTATAAAATCCGTGCTGCAAAAACTGAACTGTTGCAATACAATAAACATTGGACAACAACCGAAAATAAATAAATAAATAAAATAAAAGAGAGAAGCCACAGAACCAACCTGCATTGGAATGACTTGCAGATCAGCTCTGCCATAAGAAAATCTGAGTTTTCCTCTCCCAGAAGCACTGTGCTGGGAGATTATCTAGAGAGAAGCTCTCCACAGGTTAATTATTCTGTGGAAACTTAATTTACATCTGCATCAGTGGCTAAAGATGATAAATGGCCAAGTTTTTGTGTCACTGTTTTGGAGGACCCTTTCCTGTGATTAGATCTACATGCATGGTGAATTCATTTTTCAGACTTCTCATTAATATCTCTAATGCATGACTGCAGCTAAAACCAGTCACTGAATCATACATATTCTGACCTCTCCATATTGTTAATAACAACATCCATGCATAATGCAAACACTTTCTGTAAAATAAGTCCACCAGCCCTTCTGGTTTATGACTTAAAACACAGCAGAACTAGTTTTAGACAACTGTCAATATCTTTATACTAATTATTGGCATCACCTGTACTGAAATCTGAGTCACAGGGTTTGGGCGGCACCATTAATTGCCATTAATTCCTTCTCCGTTCTTCCTACACAAATGCCTGCTTCTCAAGATGAGTTCTCTATGCTTTTATATACCTCGTTCTTCTGGCACACTTCAATACAACTTGACTTCAGTAATTTTGACACTAAACCTACAATCTTTCTTTCCCAAGGCGAAACTGCATCTAAAGACCCTTTTCCATTTCTTACATCCACATGTTTCTATAGGTGGTTACTTTACACTGTGAGCTGGAGCCCTCCCCTACAGACCTCTCCTCCCCCTGGAGTTTGACAGGCAAGCAAGTGTCCAATAAGTTGTGTCCCAACCCTTATTCTCAAACCACAAGCAGATGACCAAGGTGGAGATCTCCCTGGGGCCTTACCATTACTCCCCCAGGAGAAAGAGTCACACTGAGGGATCCCAAAGCACCTAAGACAGAATACACAAGGATGGATTATGCACTGATCTACTCAAGTACCACACTGAGAAATGCAGACCTTCACTTCTTGCAGATTTATTGTGAAGAGTACATTATATCAATGGCCCAAAGAGAGTGATTAAAATACATATCAATGTCTTGTCGGGTCAGTGGGTTTTGATCAGATGTCCCATTTTGTGTTAATATTCAGATATGTTACTGTCCCAGAAAGACGAATAAGAGGAGCTATTTCATTTCTCTGACAATATTAAACATAATGACAAGTCTTACTATCACCCCACATCCTTCTCCATGAATTCTGGCCACAGACAGCTTGCCTGCTGGTAATGGAAATGTCAGTTTGATTCATCTGTTCACCAACTATTCCTTACCAAACCACTTCCAGTATATAGCAAGCCACCCAGAAACATTCCTTTGGAAACAAGCCAGAAACAACATTTATCATGCATTAATTTTTACCACTATTTAGGCTTATACCATTTCAGGTAGCTTTGCTACTTACTCTATTTTTAGCTGTGTCTCCAGCAGACCAGGAAAGAGGCAGATCATCATCTGCAAATCTGAAATTATAGTTGAGAGATCAAATTTATTATTATACAGCTAGATGACAACAGCAGAGATGACCTTTCCACAATGCCAAAAGTCTTATCCATGCTGATCTAGGCCTTTAATCAGAGGGAGAAAGCACAGATTATTATGTGTCAAAGGAAGAACTTTTTCAGGCAGTCAAGTATTAAAGCAGATTGCCCAGAGAGGTTGTGCCACCTCCATCCCTAGAGTTTTTCCAGGCTAAACTGGATGAAGCCCAGTGTTACCTTGGTCTGATTTTCTTAAGGTGAAAAGAAAAAAAAAAAAAAGAAAAAAAAAGAAAA
>WUAM01000264.1:1279427-1296188 GCA_024336885.1 Actenoides hombroni
GGGGTTGGCCCAGCCCCATCCCTAGGGTTTTGCCAGGCAAAACGGGATGAAGCCCATTGTTACCTTGGGCTGATTTCCTTGAGGTAAAAAGAAAAAAAAAAAAAAAGAAAAAAAAAGAAAAAAAAGGGTGTGTAATTGCAGAAAGCAGCAAAGAAACCTTTGATGAATGGGAGCATAGAGGCATGAATAACAGGCAGGAACAGCACCATCAGTGTTTTACACTTGTTAAGCCACCCTTGTAAGCAAGCAGGGCTGACAGTCATTGGTGTCTCAGTTTGCTGTGCGGGCTGACTCATTTTCCTGCCAACACTCCATACACTTAGTAAAGCTGCTCTGCCAGTGCTGCCTCAGTCCTCACCCTTTTTGATGAAAGATGAAAGCTCTCTCTTGCTCAAGATGAAAGTTCTTTCCCCAGCGTGTTTTAGACAGAAACATCTATTCTGGCAGCCACCTTATGCTGCCATCAGGCAGAAGGGAAATCGTAGTGTAAAAGATAAAAGGGTTCAACTGCTCCCAGTTCATTATCTTTACCACAAGGACCATCTCTTCTCCCAGATACAAGGCTCCCCTTGGGTGAAGAGTCATTGCCTTGAAAAACCCTCACAGCCATAGCAGCTTCTTTTGTATTCCCCTACCCTTATGCCCACCATGCTTGCTTTCCATCTGAGCCTTTGACCAACATCTGTTTCATCACAAGCTATACAGACTGGGATACAGTTGGAGATCAATTCAGTTTGTAATGCTCAGCTGGGCTCTCGTTCTCAGGAGGCAACAGATGAGTACCAGGCTCCTCCTGTCCCTTAACACAGCTCTGAGATGCAGTGTCCAGACCTAAAACTTCTCTCTAGCACTGCACCCACCTGCCTCCTTCCACCAGGGCCAGAAGACTTAAGGTAGCAATTGGCTTCTTTGCTGAGAAGGTGGAGACTTAGCTATTTCTAAGTTCCTTTAGCATTCACTGACATTCACCTCCACTTGCTTAGGCCATCATGATGAACACTGAAAAAGTACTGTGAAGCTCCTTTTTCACTTAGATCCAGATAAGCTAAGGAACACAAGCAACAGAGCTCTGAAACAACAGATCACATATGAGTAAGAGGAAAGAGTTGACAAGTTAATTGTACCTATTTAACGCATCTCCTTAGGTTTATCACTCCCCAGAATGCCCGTCCCCTTGGGAAAACTGGACAAAGTCTGGCCATGCTGACAGTTTTGGAAGTCCCATGAGCAACAGAGCAGAGATGCACACTAAGACTTCACGAGTCAAGTTGATTTTAGTCACACCAAAGAGATCTTGAGCAAGTTGAAAGCTAAAGGCAGGATTTTATTGTGGTCTCACTGTATAATGGAGGGCTTTTCAGAAAGTAACAGCATATCTGGGGAAGGCTGCTAGCAGCTCATGAGGTGGTGGTTTTCCTCTCCCCATTGCAGTCAAAGCAGTGAGCTATGGGTGGAGCACCATGCAGTGTTGCAAGCAATAGGCCAGGCTGGAAAACTCCTACCCTGCTGATCACTGGGATGGTCAGTCCTCTCCTTCACCCAGGAGTTAAGAAAGGGAACGCTAGAGAGCCATCAGACAGAAGGTCTGTAGCTGTTTTCCCATTTCAGTAATTCCTAGGTCAGTAAGGAAAGTCACAAATCGCAAATGTTTCCATTTACACCTGGATCTCAACAGTGTAGCACTTCACAGGGTCCTGAGCCAGAGTGGCTGGAGCTGGTGCTATGAGACAAAGGTGGAAAATTGATCTCTTCCCCGCAAGATTTAGAGGCCAGTTGGACAGGAAATTACTCCAGCTGGGCACTCTGTCCCCAGCCTCAGCTCTTCCTGCAGTGAGGAGATTCACTCTATAATTGCTTTCTTAGTCCACATTTTATCCTCAGCTGACAGAATTCCATTAGGGTGATACACGCTGCATGATAAAGGGATGTTTGTGTCTCACATGGGCTGTAAGTCATTTCTCAGCAAACAAGCAAATAGTCACAGAAACGGGCAAAGAGACCACTGAGCCAGGAACCCTCCTTCTTGTGCTCTGAATACCAGGACCTCAGCGCTCAAATGGAAGCAAACATTCCTCCAGTATGTTACACTCCTCTCTGCTTCCTACTCTGCTCTTTAGAGGAGATTTGTCAGTGCACACCTCCAAAACGAACATTTATCTCTGCAGCGTCTTTGAGTGGACAATAATCAAGCAGGCAGACATGCAGCACCAGCAGCCCTAGAAATGAGGGCCCCAGGCAAACGGGAGCCACCACGCTGTGACCATAGGGTTTGGTGACTCCACAGATCACAGACAGCAAGTGGAAAGTAGATGAAATGAAATTAATGTTGTAATACATCCGAGCACATATGTCTGAAGAGCAAAACAGGTTGGTTACACCTGTGAGACAAAAGCAATAGTTCTGAACAGGACTTTCTTTTTCTGCCTGTTGCACTGTCTGCTGCACTGCCTGCTCCCTTGTGCACAGACAGGTGCTCCTCACTGCTCTGCAAATGCTACTGGATTAAACCACAAAAAAAGCAGAAACTGAAAACAGGAGTTGTAGGCTTTCCCAGGCATCCCGGGTTTCAGATTACACTGTGAAGAGTGATAAAAATATCTTTTTAAAAATCAGAAAGTAGACAGCATGACATGTACTTCCTCACATATTATTTCTTTATCCTCTGTCCTTGTCATTATGTGACAAAAAAACCCAACCCTCATTTCTGTTATCTTGATCCAAAGCAAGTCACTAGGGGTAAAGGTGAGCAACTATGACATAAAGGTGTCGGAGTGGCCCAGAAACAGGAACTGGGCAAAACTTAAAAATTAACATCAAAGGCTTCGGTAAGAATTGAAATTAATCCTCCTCTTTCCTTTGTCATGCTTCTGACAATGTCAAGCAAGAGACCTCACCACACACATTCATGCTGAATTCCTCTTGCTGAAACTGTGCCTGACATTGACTGTAGTGCACTGTGGGGATTTTCTTGATTGTATGTTTACTTTTCCTCTTTTCTCTCCTGTAAATTCGAGTCTGATGTGAATGTACTTGTGTCTAGTTAGCTAAAAACAGTGAAAAATGGAATAAGCCTTTATTTTTTAAACGCTGATTCACTGTGGATGTGAGTCAGCTATCTATATTTGAGTGCATAGGGATGACTAGGGCAGTTAATTATCTTTGGGCATATAAAGGGTCCTTACATCTTGGCTCCAATTAGGAGGGCAACTGCTGACATCTCCTGCCCCACAGAGATTAATGAAATATTTTCTAAATATTATACTAGTTCCTATACATGACTGACAAGAATCAAGGACTTCATTAGGTCTTGCCTTGGTGGTGTGTGTCATACCAGAGCAGACAGCAGGCTGGCAAACCCTTCTTTCAGACAGAAACACGGCACAGGAGGAAGTTCCACTACTTAACAATTGTTTTGACATATTTTAAAGACTTTCATGGTCTTTCCACAGTGTGGCAATTGTGGGAAATCACATAAACGGGTAAAAGAAGCTCCTAGGTGAGACTGGCTGATAGTATGAGCCGATACTCTGTGCGGGAGCAGTTGTACTGGATACAGATTTCCAGGGACAAAACTGGCCAGTGAGGAAGAGATGACAGAGGAAGAGATGACAGGGAACTGTGACCCACCTGACTTGACCAAGTATTTTGCAATACTTTACAAAACCTGGAGTTACCTCAAAGAATTAGGATTGAAAAAAATCATTAGTCCTTCACATAGGACTTGAGATGCTCCAGACAGATACAGAAAAGACAAATGAGCATAGAAAGTCCTCTCCCCCTCATAACTTTTCTGATCAATAAGAAGGATACTGTTGTGTGTCAGGAAACACAAGCGATTTCATTTCTCTTCGCATTCAATGAAATTTTCCCAGAAGAACAAACAATGCAACAGGCCTCATCTCATCTCGAAATTGCCTAGATGACAAATCTGTGATTGTGCTTCAAGTATTAAAAACCTTTCTATAGCGTCTCCTCTTTCAAATGCATTTATACCTGTTCTTAGCCTTACCAATAACCCTCTTTTCAGCTCCTTCTCTTTTTCATTTTGAAGTTGCATGTAACAGTTATCTAATTTGGAGCAAAAATTAAAACTTGGTTCTTGGTAGAGCTACACTGGTAAGGACACTGGGGAAAACAGTTCTCAGAACAACAGAGGGTTCTTTTGTCAGTGCAGTTTGGGAAGAACCTTTAAAAAAAGTACAATATACTCACAAACTATTTTACATTAAGAAGTATTTTGTATTTAGTAAAAAATACATTTTGTTGCCCTATCAACACATACAAATGTGGAAAACGCAATGTTAATTTATGTCTTTTCAGTTTAGCCAGCAACAGTTAAAAAGAATGCTTTTTACAAGCAAATATACAAGGTATTGCATGCCTGACTTAGTACAGAAAAGGAAGCAGCACATTTTGATTCTATACCAGAAGCTGCAACAGTAGATTTCTGTTGCATGTCTAAAAACATATATGGATTTCAGAGTGTTCAGTTCTCTCTGGAAACAAGTGAGTTCTAAATTAGAAAGGAAGAATCTTCTATGGAAGATATTACAGATTGTCACAACTGACAAAATTTTAGTGAAAAGTACGTTTGCATAGCTACAAATCCTGCAGCATAATTATTTGGTTAGAGTTCTTGTTTCAACAACTATGTATGTAGGGTACGTTGTGTTGAAAAAAGCAGTTCACTCCTTACCTTCTGCCAGTTAAAATGCATTTACCATTTCTCAGAAGTGATGACAAGTTGCTGGCAACAGATGTGGTTGGTGCAGCACAGCGGTATGGCCTCTTTCTTCATATAACCAAATTCAGGCAAAATAGGAGAAAAGAGCATTGCTCTGTAGCAGGAGGACTCTGAAGAATATGTAGAGCACCTGTCAATGGTGCTTCAGGCAAAATACCTATTTTGGTTTTTTCCACGGTAGTGAAATAATGAAATAAATAATTATTTCACTGCAAAAGATTAAAGAAGTGGCAGCTGAAACTTACTTATTAAACCCACTTCCCAATCTCCATTTTTTAACAAGATTCACCACACTTCTGCACAACCAGTGGAACCTCTCCAGATATCAGAAACAGCGTTAGCCCCTACAGAGAGAGCCATGGCATCAAAACATACAGTGGCAGCCCAGAAACAGAGAGTTAAAGATTATTTCCTCCAATAAGCGCTTTTCACAAAGAACTATTACAGGCATCAGAAACAAAGCAGACACGTCCTTCTACTGAGGAGTTCCGTGATCATCCAGATAGGATTTAGGAATTAAAGCTTGAAAAATACTCCGGAAGACCTCTTGTTGTAACCATCCTGCTTCACTCAAGTTCTTGATACTTGGCAGGAACAGTTGTCAGTTAGCAATATGGTTCTCAATCCTTTATGCTTCTCCCTCCCTGGATTTTCAATTAAGAGAAAGGGTGGGGTGGGGGGAGAATGAGACAGGTAATCAAAATAAAAAAAAACAAACAACAAAAAACCCAGAAAACTGAATTCATGCTTGAAATTCTATTACTGAAAAAAATTTCCTGTAGCAAATAAGACCTCCTCTGATATGACAGGAGATGGTTCAGCAGCAGCAGACACAGAAAATCTTCCATTTGGTCGATATATGTTTTGGAGACGTAGATTGCAGTTATTTAGTGCTGGATGTATTCAGGACTCTCCAATCATGAACCCTTATTATCTCATCCTTCTCTGCAGTCCTTTTTCAGATATGCAGGTCTTTGGACGCAAAGCTGTTAAGGAAAATGGAGTGCTCTTTTAAGACTGTACCTGTATTAACAGTGAAGCCACAAACTAAAATGAGGAAGAAACATGTCCATTACTCTTTCCATCCTAGAATGAAAGCTAAGCTACTCTTCTCAGTAATATGCTGCCAATTTTTTCCACAGTCCCCTGGAATCACTTTCCTGTGGAATTTGGCCTGTATGCAATGTTGACACTGTTCTGAGAAGGAGGTTGAACCCTCACTCAGGAGGGACACCCTGAGGTCTCCTCCAATCCAAAACATTCTATGAATCTATGTTAGGAATGCCTGCAGCTTATATCAAAAAGTACTACAGAGGAGACGTGGGGCAGATGGCAACAGACAATCCTCAACTGATGACTTCAGAGGCATTCCGTGTCCTTAATGCTTGGATAAGAGATATGATGGCAATGACCGCTGTTCTTTACTGGACATCAGGTATGTCTGCACTGGAACCCAGGATGTCATAGACACAGAGATATTCAAAACACTTTTGACAAAGCTACCGTTTAATATACTAGCAACTTTGAAGCTGTATTTGTACAGGCAATGGCATTTCAAATTCTTCTCCTACAGAACTGTTATTAAAAGTCATCAAATAATTTCTCTAACACTTTCTAGAGGAATTAATTGGAGAAAGTGTCACACTCAGGAGAGAAAACCAATCATGAATGTATCAGTTTGGCTGAGAATTTGTAATGTATTTAGGGAGCTATTCTGAGTAATTTACAATGAGTGATTGGGACACTTCGGACTACAAACACAATCTATTATTTCTCCTTGGGAAAAAAAAAAAAAAAAAAAAGAGGTTGTCTTTTTAATTATCACTTTGTAAGAGAAAAGACCAGAAAGACAGTGGGAGGAATAAGGCCAACATGTTTCCCCCTTGTTACCTATATTGTAATTCTGGAATTGCTTGAGGAGAAAAAAGCAGGTAATTCTGAGACACACACATACACACATCATCTCTAAAGCTACTTACAGGTTCAGTGGGGACACAGTGAGCCTATTATTCCAAAAGCTACCTATGAACCTGCACAATTAAGAACAGCTGTCAGTTCATCTTCAGTCAGTTTCTTTCCTCAAAACTTCTGTGTGTGTCAGTATAAGCTATGACTACATGCCTACATATGTCTTTGGTTTCTATCATTCACTTTCAGGTTTAGATGTAGAAGTCCAACAGAGTATGATATTTGGGTTTGCCTTCCTATAGTAGAAAAAGTAGAACTAAATATATAAAAAAAGAGATGTAAACCTCCCCACTTTTCCCAATTTAGACCTATAACAATGTTCATTATCCATACTGACTCTGTAGGAAGTAAGCAGGAGAAAGCTGCAGAAGAACTACTAACCTGGATCTGCCACAACCTGCTTCTTTTTGCTGTTTGTGACAATCTCATTTTCATTCATCATCCGTACATCCTGATCTCCCACATGATTGCTGAAAAGATTAAAATCAGTACAATAGCCAAAATAATCAACATTGTGAAAAGTTATGAGACTCATGGAAAAGGTTACCAAACAAGTTATTTAGGTCCTGGAGGCTAAACAAAGCTATGAAGAACAGCCCCATTCTATGAGACTATCTGGAAAGGAAAGGCATTCTGGCTGCAGTCACCTGAAGAATTTCCTGCCAGTTTTAATTAGTAGCATTCATTCAGGCACACATTCAGATATAAACATCATATTTACTCTACAATTTTCTTGCCTGCCTACACAGCTTGAACCACATTAACCAAAGTGAGATTTTAAATCAGTGCTGTACAAAGAGGGTATAAAAATCCCTATATGGAACTTAACATTGTTTTGTAATGTTGATATATCATCATTTGAAAATTTTATGAACTAAACAAAATTCACTTACTGTGACAAGTTTTGTCTGCAGACTGCTGCAACATTTTAAAAATTTCTTTTTTGGGAAAGAAGTAGTAACTTCAAATTATATTAAACAAATTAATAAAAAAATAGTGAGCTGAACTGACATTTAAAGAAAACATCACAAATAACATCTCCCTTTCACACTGACAAAACCAAAAACCATGCCTTTGGAAAAAAAACAAAGTAGTATATTTTTCTTTTCTCTACAAATACTGCACAGAGTAGGTTTCTATTTCTGGAGAAAAATGTAATGTCTCAAAGTGTCAGAGTGAAACAGGGGAACCAAAACTGAAGTAAATCAGAACTTATGTTATTGATGATAATATCAGATTCAAGTTCAGTGTTCATAAAATACTGAACAGTGACATCCGAAAGAGAATAGGTCAAAATCAGAAGTAACAATATATAAAAGCTCAAGAGCATTTTTAAATGGAAGGATATTATCCAGCATGTAGTAAGGGATTTGTCTTTATTGCTGCAGTACCCTGTATTTTAGTAGGGTAGTAGGTGAAAAAGAAAAACAACAAAAAGAAGATTGCAAAACAGACTAAGAAGAAAGACCAAGAAAGTTCCTGCACAGAAGTTTAGAAGAGAAGAGACTCCATGTGTTCTTGACTGGAAGACAGATCACACAGTTAGTGAGACCCCAAAAGTATATCCCTCAAAACTAAATCAAAGGACATGTGTCTTATAAATATGTGCAAAAGAAGTTACGTGGAAAAAAATCTATGATTACAGCTTCTGCTTCTCTGCTTCCAATAAAATAACTTCACTCATAGAAAGATGTTAAGCTGAAGAAAATAAAGGTTCATTTCTCCTCCTCCTTTCTATATGCCATTTCAGTAACTTTTTAACTTGAAAAATTGTTTACCTCCAAATTTTACCATGACAACAAAAACATAAGTCTAACACAATACATCCAAACAATAACAATTTATTTTGCCATCTGACAGCACCAGTGGCCAACAGCCAATGCCTTAGAGAAACACAGGAAAACAAACACAGTAGGCAATGTGACTTCTGTTCTTAATCAGGACAACTTCCATTCCTTCCACTTATTTCTAGGTATTTGAATATTCTTCTGAGTGAATCATAGGCCATTTTGGAACGTGAACCTGTCGCCTTTTCTTCCAAGTGATGTATGTGCAAGACATTCTATTTGTTAGCTGTGCAATTTATAAGAAAGTGCTTATTTCTATAAGCTTTTGATTTTTCACTTTTCAATTTCATTTAAAATAAACTATTCTTTCAATCTTTATTTTCCTTGTTAGGGACTGTTTTTTAGATCCTATCAATCCTGACCGTTTAAATATAAGTGCAGTTTTCACTGCATTTCATCATATTTTCTGTGATATTGCTAACTTCGTCATTTTGAAGTGTCATTCCTCTGAAGGCACTTAATTTTTCTCATTTAAGAAGTTCAATACTTTAGAAAGTTTATAAAGTAATAGAATTCTGGTTCCTTAATTAGTATCTGTGCCAAATCAGATGACTTCCTTTTCTTTGCTTTTGATGTTTGGTTGTATATTCTTAAATATATTTTTCCCTCTTTTTTTTTTTCCCCTTCCATGTAGAATCATTAGGATTTATTATTTCTTCTCTAAGAAAGCCTAACTTCTTTCTTTTGTATTTAATACTATAGGCTTCCATGAAAACGTAGGTAAATATGAGTCATGAATACCAGTAAGTGCCAAAAAATGCTTACAAATACATTTCATAATTTGATCCTATTATCTAAAAAGCTCTTGGTTATTTCTCATTAAATGAGGCTGAGTTTGCTTTGGAAGGGAATTTTCTATAGTACTACACATATTGCTGACATTAGTTGCACAGAAGCATTTTTTGAAAAGAAGGTTCTTTCTTGCAGCAAGATCCACTCACATACCTAATAACAGTTCTCTTCTCCTGATGGCAAATCTTCTCATCATCTGTAAAGAGGATGGTATGATACGGGACCACTGGATCGCAGGTTGGGAGGATGCCTGACACTACATGGCTCACCATATCCAGAATCCCATTGTAGACAAGCAAGTCATCCACCAGAAGCTAGATATTTAAGAAACAAACAAAACACCTAGAAATCAGGCATTGCTTTCAGCGGTTGTCTCTATCAGTTACCTAGAAATCATTTTGCTCTATTTTTTTGCAAGTCTGGTCATTAGTTCAGCTTTTGTACCTTAAAACTTCAATTTCTCTTTGGGTTTTGATTAATTTTTTTTTGGCAATTTTTTGTCTTCTCACTGTTTTTTCTAATGCAGTGTTCAAGTAGGTAATTACAAATACTATTTCATTTCTTTACATAATTGACATTCTATGAGCTGGAGTGAATCACTCTTAAATCTAGGAATTAATGAATCTCAACTCATTTCAGCTGTCTAAAACTTGAGTTTACAGTTTAAACTAGTCTTCCAGGCCTGTTCTATAGTCACTGGAAAAAGGAATGCATTATCCTATCCAAAGACAATTATCTAAGAAAAGAAAAAAAACCCAACTCCAACAAAACCCAGATCATATTCTTTCCCTGGACAAGAAAGGGAGGATGGATGACTGGCATAGATTAGTCATTTTAATACTAAATGAAGAGTTAAATGAGATTAATCCCACCCTTTGAGATTATAGGGAATCACACTTCAGTAAACAGTGAAACCAAGTACAGAAATCAGGCAAACTGACTCACTAGAACATACGAAACGCACACAAAAATTACTTACACCAAATTCTTTCACACCTCTCTGAGGTGTTTTGGCATAATTCCATAACTTGATCATTGACACTGTAGTGGGTACATCAAAAATTACATACACCCTATTCACCTGTAAAAGAGAATGAATTTATATTTCACTGCACAAATTCCCCAAAGAAATGAAATGCCCAGACATGTTGCATCTAAAGAGGTCTGTATTTAAAGAAACGTAGCTAGAGGACAGATAACTGATGCTAAGGATTTAAGTTCAGCAATCATCTCTGTTGATAACTCACAGATGTCATCTCTATCCCAGAGCCACCCTTCCAAATGTACATATAACTCACCAGAAGATGACATCTACACCCGACAGTTCTCCAGGTGCTTGCCAAACAATTATTGCTTGAATTATAGTTCATTTTACTTTCATTGACATTAATGTCAGGATGTTAAGACCAAAGATTAGACTGTAGGAAACCATTTGTGCCTGTTACAGTTAATTCTATGCTATTGCTTTTATGATCTACTAAATCAATTTTGGGCCAACATATCTTAAGCTTCATCTCTAGCATCCTCTGAAGTTTTAATCCTCTGATGCGCTGGAGAAGATATTGTTAGTTGTATTAAATCATTATGCATTTTTGTTTTACTGAAGAAAGAAAGGTAGAAGTGATCAATAGAAATGTGATTTTCCAGAAGACAATTTGGCATAGTCTCCAACAGCAATTGCTAGTCTTGCAGCAAATGATAAATTTGATGGAAAATACATTTAAACAGATAAATAAAATTATAATTGGTAACATGGGAACAAAGAATTTAAATGGTGTTTGCATTAATAATAAATGAAAAACACTTCAAGAATTAGAAAGACATTTAGAAAGGAAAAGAAAGGCTATAATATAAAATTTCCTTAAAGTTCTCAAACCTTCCAATATAGCAGAGTTAATTCAGCTTTCTAGACAACTGGTGTTTTTGAAAACAGCCTAGTAATCAGGATGTAAGGATATATAAGCTTGGGCTTGGCATCCCAGCTACTGAGGATGACCATGAACAGGCAGAAAATGTTTTATGAGGAGTGCCTGAGGGACCTAGGATTGTTTAGTTTAGAGAAGAGGAGGCTGAGAGGAGACCTTATCGCTCTCTACAACTACCTGAAGGGAGGTTGTAGTGAGGTAGGTGCTGGTCTCTCCTCCCAGGTAACCAGTGATAGGATGAGAGGAAGTGGGCTTAAGTTGTGCCAGGGGAGGTTTAGGTTGGATATTAGAAAAAAGTTATTTACTGAAAGAGTGGTTAAGCACTGGAACAGGCTGCCCAGGGAGGTGGTGGAATCACCTTCCCTGGAGATGTTAAAAAAAGTATTTATGGCATTTCAGGACATGGTTTAGTGGTCACAATAATGTTTAGTAAACGGTTGGACTTCATGATCTTGAAGGTCATTTCCAACCTTAATGATTCTATGATTCCAGGCTGACTGCTTTATCCATTTACACTGCCTGGCTATACAAGCATACCATAGAAGATGCAGAGAAAAGCACAAAGTGGATCTTGGAAAGATACAATTTGCTACAATTTAAGGACAGAAAGTGCCATTAAATTGCTTACTCTCCCCTCCTGCATATCATACTCTGTCAATTTACCCTTTTAATACTGGTATCTCATGTTCTTCTACAGTACTTTGGTGTCAGATATTAACATCATCTGTGCTAAAACTCCAGGCACTGTTGTTTTCCTTTTTGTCAAAATGAAACAGCCTCTGCAAGCATGTCAGTTACAAGGACAGGAGCAAACCCAGATGGTTGTCTGAGCACCCCATCAAATTAATTAGCAGCATTCAAGACCTTCCATTTTCTTAATAAATGCAAGTGGTCAGTATTCCCAAGTACACTTAAAAGCTTTTTCTTAATTATACCCACTGCACTACAACATATAAGGATATATGAAGTATTTTCAAGATTTACTTAATTCTTTGCCTTTAATATTCTAATTAATAACTGTAACAGATGAAGTATGGATTTTTCCAACACAGTAAGCTACAACATATCAAACGTCAGGTTTACAGTTTGTTACTTTTTAAATCCATCTTCTAAGAAGTAAGTAGATTTTCACAATGTCCATAACAGGCCCATAAAAAAAAAATAAAATGTCCTCTCCCAAAACAAAGGAAGAACTCATCTAAGTTTATCTACTTTTCCTGTTTAGAAGTTTCATATCCCATATTTTAAACACAGGGCTTCTAAAAGGGCTGAATCACTTGGGGTCTTAGTACATTAAATACTAAGTCTGTCATTGCTACTTTACGAATTCTAATTCAAATTCAACACTGATAATGAGATTAAAAAAAAACCCCCAAACTTCTCCTTGCTGGAACAACATTGCATTTTGTAAAAACAAATTTTGGATCCCAGTCTGCTCTCATTTGAAAGGAGTTTATTGCACAAAACATGTATATTAAACTCCTTTGTCAGTATCTTTATCATAGTAACTGAAAAAACATCTACACTAGCCTTTGAAATTCTTCTGCTGTTGTACCACGGAGACATAAGGAGATTACAAACCTGGGAAATCCACACTGCTGCTATCTGTGCAGTGAAGAGAAACTGGAATAAAAAGCACTACTTCTAAAAGGCAGTGATTTAGCATCATTTACTAATAGCAAATTTACCTAAAAATTATGTATGCTTCCCCTTTCCTTTACACTTCTAGCTACATCTATGCACATCACAAAAATGGAATGAAAAGGGGAAAACTGTACCAAACCAGGAAGAACTGGTGCAAGCCACATATGTCTGCCATCGATGGTGTCGTTTACTCTGTCAATTAGTTTGTCTGGAGTTCGGATGTCTCCAGACACATCTTCTAAAATGTTGACACTATCTGGAAAAGCAGCGATATCTGAAAAAGACTTTAAGCGTAAATAACTAAAAAGGACAATTGAGAAACACCAAATTTAAAAGTTCATGCTTAGTCTACCAGGTTCCATGAGCAAGTATTTGCTGCTATAGCAGTAAAACTTAAAAATAGCCCAAGTACTACACATAGGTAGCTGAGGAACATGGGGGCACATTTTTAAAAGCAGGCCAACCCTTACAGATTCTGTCAAAGTTATTTCTAAAATAGTAATAACTTAACTAGCTGCTTGTATTTATTTTTTTTTCAAATATGTATTTATGACGTCATTGATAAAGTTCTCTCATCAGGAGTAGGCACTTTCCAGCTTTTTTGTGACTTTTTTTTTTAGCATGAACGTGTGAAAACTCTTCACATGAAACATATCTCAAGAAAAGTACCCTTGCAGGAGGCAGTCATCAGTCAGACTAGGTTTTGTTTGAGTTCCTCAAGATTTGAGGTAAAAATCAGTAACTGTCCAATATGGCTTTCTTTCAGTTCTTTGAGAGGGAAAGATAACATCTTCTAATGAACAGGCTTTCTAGGTAACCTCATTTTCTCCAGAAGAGCGCATTTATCTTAAACATACATAAGTTATACATGCAAATAAACGTGAATGGATGTCATTGTCTTCAGAACTATAAATCCCTAACAATTTAGGTTGAGGGACATAAATTTCCCCTTGTCCCGCTTTCTAAAAGTCCTGAGTCTGTAAGCATTTATAAACAATGTAAGCAATAATACAGCACTGCCTCAACTGTTTAAGAAAAGGTTGCTCCAGACTCAGTACTGAATTATCACATTTAGTACTGCACTAAAACAAATATGCTCTTTGGGGGATCCTAATATACCCAACCATCTCTGCTGCGCAGGCAGAAACAAGCAATCATTCAAAACGAGAGGATGTATCCTTACAGCACAGTACAATGCCAGGCAAAGACATGCCATTTAAAAGCACAGTTAAAAGATCCCTTGTCCTTAAAAACCATTTGTTACTGCTTCTCAATTGCAAAAAGCTGCTTCTCTATTACAGATGTTTCAAGTTCATGAAGTATCTTACAAGATACAAATAAAAACAGCGCTCCAGAAAAAGCCTTTATTACCTTTTTCATTGTATCATTATATTACCTTTTTCATTGTATTTATTATATTTGTTGGGCAATGAGGATCCTGAGAGACATACAGTTTGTGCAGCATCCATACTTTTAATCCTTTCTAACTGGCTAAGAAACTCTTCCTCCTATGTGACTGAACTACATGAATAATATGTTGGTGTATGAGGCTTTCAGCTCTTAAGAAACTTTAGCTGATACAAAGCACTGCAGTGTAACCTTGATGACTGTGAATCTTTCAAACATGTCCCTCATTCCCTCTGTTGGTTACCCAGGGAACACTCCATCAAAGTCTCAGCCCTTACCTTCATGACTGGATTGGGTGTCTAGAATAGCCTAAAGCTCCAGAACAAGAGTTATGAAAAATGTCTGTCTTGTGGCACAAAGAAAGATTTCATAACAAAGAACTGAGCTCAACCTTTTTTTATGAATTTATAGCTCATCAAGCTTTATGGTCCTTCCACACCATAGAAGAAATAAATTTTGATAGAGAAAAAGTACTTCTTAAACTTTCCCTTCTCTAACCTTGTCCTGCTTTGTTAGCATATCTCATTCAGAGAAGAAATGTTCTAAAAGTACACAGAATACACTAAAATATATGGAAACAAGTATCATCATGCAAACTAAGAAATACAAGCAGAGTAATCACATGGGAGAAACTGGCAGTTTGGGAGAAGTAGCAAGGGATGCCATATGGTAATTTGCCAGGGAGCAAACTATGTATGTGAAAGGGATAGAGGCACTTGGTCTGTAGAGGATACTGTTCTCTGTCAGTAAGATTTGGTCTCCATGTTCATTGAATAGCTCAAGTCCATTCAAACCGATGTAGTATGGATCACCCCAACTTGTCAGAAGCTGAAACTGGAAAACAACTAAAAAGCAAACAGCTACTTAAGGAAAATTTTGATACTGATATTTTGTTATAGACAATTTTATTTGCAGTTCAAAAATTATTGTGCATCCCACATGTCACTATCAGACACTCATTTGCAGTTAGGCAGAGTGAAAAAAAAATTAAAAAATATTTTCCCACTTCTGACTTCACTATGTCTTAAACCCTTCTGAAGAAGCTATTCCGTTTTAGGACAATAAGACTGCCTTTTCTGTCAGTGATAATACACACAAAGGTGGCACAAAGAGGCAAAAGTCTGTCTACATATATACATGTTCACGTATAAGTTCTATCCATCAGACGAAGAACTGCTGAATTAATGTATTAATACAGTATGTTCCACTTAATTTATTCTTAATCCACACTTAATGGAAGCCTCTGTCATCCTTGGTATCTTATTCCTGTCTTAAAGCACCAGAAATTGTTGCATTCAAAAAACTCAGGACTCATAACCATACTATATAACTCTAATAAAATATTTTACATGACAGGTAAGAAAAAGACAGAGAAGGATACAACCACATGGCATCAACGGTGCTTCATAGTCCATACTAGCTTGTTCCATTCTCTTTGAACCAGTCCTGCCAAAAAACCCAAGACAAAATAGTTTCTTTATGTATCCTGAGCTCATTCAGAAACTAAGAGAACAAACCCCAAGAACTAAGCCTCCACAAACGCTACCTCCCAGCCTGCTTGTGATTATGGAATAGATTGTCCTCTGATGTCAATAAAATCTGGTTAACAGTGTATATTTAACACCCAGTGAAACATTTTGCTCTAATTGGTTCATATTTTCGTCCAAGTACCTCATACAATTGGATTCAACAGACAGAAAAAAAATTAAACAGTTAAGAAAAATTGTGTTGTTCAGATAATAAAAACATTGTACTTTACCTCCTTTGTACTTTGTTAATTAGCTGGGGCTGCAGATAGTCAAGAAAGAGAATTTCTTGGGCAAAGTCAAAATGGCAGTTGCCTGGTCCCTTGCGGATCAGAAAGCCTTCTGGTGGGGAGATGCTGCGACCATCCAGCAACACATGGACTACCTTAGCCTTGTTTAAAATAACATAAGGCTCAATTACATTACATGACATAAACCAGATCCAAAACAATTTCACTCACTTCAGAGGCCAACCGTACCCTAGGATGCATCAAGAGGAGCATGACCAGCAGATAAGAGAGGTGATTCTCCCCCTTTACTCGGCTCTTTTGAGACCCCACCTCGAACAATGCATCCAGTTCTGGTGTCCCCACCATACAAGGGACATAGATCCACTGGAACAAGTCCAGAGGAGGCCACAGAGATCATCCAGGGGCTGGAGCACCTCTGCTATGAGGATAGGCTGAGGGAGCTGGGATTGTTCAGCCTGGAGAAGAGAAGGCTCCAGGGAGACCTTATAACTGCCTGCCAGTACCTGAAGGAATCCTGCAGGAAGGCTGGAGAGGGACTCTTTGCAAGAGTGTCCAGCGATAGAACAAGGGGAAATGGTTTTAAACTGAGGGAAAATAGGTTTAGATTGGATCTTAGGAAAAAGTTCTTCACTACGAGGGTGGTGAGACTCTGGAATA
>WUAM01000264.1:1296280-1377333 GCA_024336885.1 Actenoides hombroni
ATCCCTGCCCATGGCATGGAGGTTGGATTAGATGATCTCTAAGGGCCCTTCCAGCCCAAGCCATTCTATGATTCTATGAAGTAATTTCAATAATATTATATATATTTCATTCCTCTACAATGTGTCGTCCTTTGGCGAAAGAAAGCCTAAACCAGCAGATACCCATTGCAACCTACGGTGTACAATTCAGAGCATCATAGTTGACATTGATAGGAAAGGGAGAGGTGAGGATTTGGGATGGGGTGGGGAGGGAAGAGAAGTGTGGAAGATATCCTTCAATTAGTGCTTCTCATTACATCTCAGTAAACTGAAGATCTCATTATCCCTTTCTTCCCCAAACCGGTTATCAAGCCCTGGCCCTAGCAGTGGTGGAGTCCCCATCCCTGGAGGAGTTTCAAAGATATGTAGATATGGGGCTGAGGGACATAGTTTAGTGGTGAATTCAGTGACCTTAAACATCTTTTCCAGCCTAAATGATTCTGTAATTCCTGAGGCTGCAGCAATATATACACACACATCAACAGAATGGAGAGACTCTGTTTCCACATGAGTATATGTCACAAAGGTGAGTTGAGGAGACAGAGTCATCATGCACCAGAATGTGCTACTAGGTCAGGCTTGATTGCTCAGCAGTGGCTCAAGTCAGCCTTTAAGAAATCACATAACCTGGTGCTCTCTCTTGAGCAGACTCTTTTGTGTCTGTTGCATTTATAGAAAGCCTGTATTTCACCAGTTCTATTTAATTTTAGATGGCACTTGGACTTCTCCAGGATCATGCAAATTCATCTACCGAGCAGAGCTGTGTGTAATCTAGGGGCATACAAATAAAGAAGTGATATCCATACCAGGCAGAAAGAATTGAGCCTTGTCCACATCATCAATGCATGCACATCTTATACAATCTCTGGATATTAAACTAAATAATTCAGGAATACTTATTCAGGTGATGTGGGAGTCCTGGTCCCCTCACCCTCCCCTATTATCATCATCTGGTATTGTATGATCCCAGTCACGTAACAATTCAATCATGCAGCAACAGTTATCACTGTATCTTGCCCTGAAATATGTTAAACATAACTTAATGACAAGAAGCATTCAGTGCACTGAGTCTTTCACTAACTACTGGTTAAGGAAGGAATAATACCTGTGAAACATAACAAGATGACCTTATAACTGGTACTGTGATTAAAGCTTGCTGATTAATGGACTGAACCAAAACGGATTCATTTAGTTAACAAAAGACTTAATTTAGGCTAAAGGTAATGTGAGTCAGTTTTCTCGTCTTTGGATTTTATACTGGCTGATGTATATATGATAATTTGAGGTTAACTTAGTCTTGTATGCAAATAATTTTCATTATTAGGGTTTCTGTTAAAAATATATATGCAATATTTATAGGTAAAATTCCCACTTCAGACGTTTATCTGAGAAGAACTTAAAAACATTCAGAGTTTTCTGCAAAGCCCAAATATTATCAATGACCTTCTTCATAACAATTATTTTTTTTTCCTCCATTTCTAAATGATTTTCTTTATTCAGTTAGTTTCAGTAAGTTAAACACGCAATATCCCATTGTTTTCAGGAAGATTTTGGGGTTGGTTTTTTTGTTTTGTTTTATTGTTTTTTGGTTTGGTTTTTTGTTGTTTTTATTTGGGGATTTTTGGTTGGTTTGTTGTTTGTTGTTTTTTTTTACACAAACATTTCTTGATTTGAAAATCTCAGGTATTGCACTAGCCTACCAGCAGTGCTCTGTAATCTTCATGCTGTTTGGAATTGAAATTAGGAGTTCGTATGAGTATCAAGTATGGAGAAGTAACTATTTCGGGTTTAAGCTTTAATATGCCTGCAAGCAAAGAAAGAAAATATCCTTTTCATATCAGAAAGTCTTCTGCAAGCTATTTTCCAGCTGAATTAGTCTGCCAGGCTAAGGAGAGGAAGTGAAAAATCCACTGAAATACACTTAAGTTTAGGAAACAAGTACTGAATGGGAACTTTAGAGACTTAGAGATGAAATCTTACCTATTATACCACAGCTGCTTATATTTATGTGCCCTTTACAGCCCCCATTTCTAAGTAATTTCCATCATCTGAGAAGGCACTCAACCATCACACACAGCATTTTACGAATCGCATAACAAAGCTTTCACAAGGTAATTTTTCATAGAGCTGAAAATAGCACACGAGCCTTCACTTTGACAGTTCACTGCCATTACCCTCTCATACTAAAGCTGTGAATAGAACCCACCAGTCTACAGCTACCTAACAAATCATTAGATCTCATACCCAGGGACTGTTTCTTAGAAGGAACAGCGATACCTTAACAGACCGATGTCAGGATGCCCTGGGTTTGCAGCCTAAAGCCTCTTTACTGTGGCCCAGCAGACACCTTGCATCTTTGGTTTTCCAAATAATTTATTGCTTTCTTTTACAGTACAGAGGTATGAACTCATTTCAATTGTCCCCACTAACTGCTTTGGGACCTACAGGTTTACCACCTGCATGCATATGTTATCAGACTCACTACTTCTCTCTACCTAGCACAGTACACTGTGAAAACATCCCTTTCTTTCTTTCTTTCTTTCTTGGTTTGGCCTCCAAAGACCAAATTCCACGGTAGATTTTAGGGATTTTACTACTTCTTTCCCTGCTTCAATAACTGAGACAGACATATGGGGAGTTGATTTGATAGGAAAATTGACATTCAAACTTCTCTCCTCTGCTCTGTCTTGGAGAAGCTTGGGCTTACAATGGTAGTGAAAACCATTCCACACCACCACTTACAGACAGTTCTTCACATTGCATTTTGTACACAGAATGATTTAGGTTGGAAGGGACTTCTGCATGTCTCCAGCCACAGCTCCTGCTCAGAGCAGAGAAGCCTGCAAAGCTAAATCAGGTTGCTCTCAGCCTTGTCAAAGTCAGTTTTGAAAGTCGCCCATCATTGCATTCTGTCCCAGAGCTGTATCACTCTCATGGGGAAGAGTCCTTTCCTTATGCCAAATAATAGCAATTAAGTAATAGATTTTCTTCATATGTGAAAATCTCTATATCAGTTGTGGCTTGAATGAAAGCCCTTAGGCTCTGACCCTCTGAGAGTCTGGACAGCCTTCAGTACTCAACAACCCCCACTGACACCAGGGCTCTCTTGTGGAACAGGAACACCTCTTCACACATTTATGTAATCGTCATATTCACTTCACCTTCCAGGAATTGTTTTACACAAAGAAGCAATTATGCAACTTCTGCCACTATCTTGCCCCAACCTATGAAGGATCTATGCCTCCAAACTCAGTTTTAGATTTATTTTTTTTTCCTCCCAGAACTTTGCTGACATTTTTTGCCCCGTCTCTCTCTAGCTTAATACATACCAACATTTTTCTTCTTATCTATTGACTTAGTTTGGACATCAAAAATGAAAGTTATATGTGAAGGAGAAGATCTGGAAACAAATGGATTCATAAACTTTCTGTGCAGTGAACCACAACTACCTCTTCATTATCATTACAAGTGCATCTATAGCTTCTGAGAAAAAACAGGGAAATAAGGGACAGTCAAATTTAGGGTGCTGGTGAGATGTAAAATCATCTCCAACAGGTGGCAATTGCCAGACCATTCCAAGAATTCAATATGAAAAAAAAAAAATAAAATATATATATAAAATATAACAAGCAATTCAGAAAAATAAGAGAGAAGGCATGTTATGCAATTTTAGCTAAACTACTTAACATCTGCTGTTTGAAGATGTCACCTTTCCCTAGGTGGTATTGATCAACTGCCTTTCTGTAACCCAACTAAACAGAACTTCTGTTGGAGAAGTGTCCCTGTTCTATCATGCTCAGTGTTCCAGGAAATAAAGAATCAAATGGTAGGCCTGAATACTAGATAGTGAGAGGACACCACTTCAGCATCATATATCTTGAAAATAATATGTGCTATTGTATGTGTCTCTTAGAAAAATCAGCTGTGAAGATTTCTTTAAACTATCTCTGGCTTTTTTTCAATATTTGCTGTTTGTGGAGACAGAAATGCATTACACCTGCCACAAAATTCAGACTCAGACAATCTGGAAAGATTTATGGTGTTCCATTAAGGCAGCTATATTCATTCATCACAGTACCAATTTTCCAATGCACTGCTGTATATTTTTGCTGGCAGTGCTCCTTTTCTTTTACTTACCCCTCTATAGGTATCCTCTGGAGATTTATTATAGTTCCAAAAGCGAAGCCCTGCAATACTTTCAATTTTATCAAAATGGATTGTGAGCAGATGATCTTCACCAAAAGAGAAGGGAATGAGCCACATATGGTCATCCTCTACTGTGATATTAGTCCCATCTATTAACCTGCAAAGAAAAAACATCCATTAGCTGAGGAAAAGTTAAAAAAAAAAAAAAAAAAGGCAAAGCTTGCTTTTCTCATGAAAATCAGGTACACTTGTAGCTTCCAGGGCTTGTTGTGCCCATGTGTATGCAACTAAGAAGCATAGAAAACATCAAAAATAATATGCAATTCTTAAAGATAGGGGGGAGGGGGGAGAAGAAAAAAAAAAAGAAAACAAACCAGTATTTCCTTTAGTTGGGTCCATTTGAAGAAAAAAAAAAAAAAAAAAATCCTTAATTTTTCCCCTGGTGAAGAGGGGTAGGCAGACAAATGCTCAGCTACCAATGTACCAAAATGGCCAAAGGCAAAATTCTAAGGCCCAGACACAAAATAACTTATTAATACAGTTCCACACCTAAACCAGTCCATCTGGCACTCTGCAGTGTGTTACTATGCCAACGCAACGAGAGCGACTCCGACACGGAGCTGGATGGCAGCTGGATCACCCAGAGAAGCAGCCGAGTTTGTTCACATTCTTTATGCACAAAGGCACATTCCTACTTTTTAAAAAAGCTTTCTACCAGCCAGACAATGTCTTTTCATAACAGCACAGACTCCAGGATGACTAGATGCAGTTAATTCCATTATTTTCCTATTTTGGAATCCTGACTTTATATTTTTCTACCACTAACTACAGTATACAGAGATGGAGACAAGGAGAATACAAACTAATTGTCCACTCTAATTATTTTGGTACACTGCCCTGTGTATTTACTACTTATTTAAAAGTTTAATGAAAGATGAGTGCCAGGCTTGGCAGTTCCTTAAAAAAAAAGATTTGAATAATGACCCTTTCACAGAGGAACTGATTAGAGAGCCCACAAGAGAAGATATAATCCTTGACTTGGTCCTGAATAGTTCACAGGACCCATTCCAAATGCTACAGTAGTGCAACACAAATTCAACATGCTTGCAGAAATATCAAAAGCCAAAAACGTCCCTATTTTTTGTGCCCAAAAAGGTTCTTAAGCAAAAGTCAAGAAGCATGTCAATAATAATAATAAAAAAAAATTAATTAAATAAAATATGATCATTACACACAGCAGAGTGACTATTAAAGAACATAACATTGGAAGCACAGAACAAATGTACCTCACTTATTAAGAAAAACATCAGAAAGAGGGCAGATCTGAAAAATCAAAGCCAGCCTGTCTCAGTGGCAGGATAATGAACGTTATTACAAGTCATCTTTCAACGAAATTCATGATGAAAACACCCTAAATTGATAGGATCGTAAACTCTGGAAGGCTAAATGCGTAGGCATTTGGCATATGCACAGGCCAAAAAGAGTATGAAGGCCAGTAAGCAAAATGTACTCATAAATAAAATTCCTCAAATATGTCAGGAGCAGAAAGCCTGGCAGAAATTCTGTGGAATCAACAGGTAACTTGGCTGTAAAAGGAGCATTCAGAGAAGATAAGACACCTACAGAAAAGCTAAACAAATTATTTGCATCTGGGTCCACCATTGTGGAGTACAGACAGACTCCATCACCAGGAATCTCATGGGAACATTTCTTAGATCTTGATGCCTACGGAAGAGATTTTCATACAAATATGCACAAATTCTAATTTGTAAACCTATTCACAGACCATAAACGTGCCAGAGGACAGGATTACAACAGAAAAGAGCCTTTAAAATGGAGATACAACTTGAAAAAGACAGGATGCAGCTTCAGTAACATCCAAATGCCAAGTCCCCTCCAGACCTATAGCCTATGATTTCTATACTGCTAACATTTAGGAAGTACGAGTTAATTTGAGGAAGTATACTTGTCAATGAATAAAACAGCACTGGCATTACAAACAAAAAAAGCTCCAGAATTACCAAAAGAATGGCCTTTATTTGAGCAGTTCCCTAAAACATCCTCACTCTTCGCTAACTTGAAAATGTTCCTTGAAATTATCCAGAACTCCTGCATAAATATCACTGCATATGCATAGACAGATGCTACAAAACACCCACATTTCTGCCTGGGAAGTGCTTAGCAGAGATACCAACCTGGCATGTTACCATCTCCTAACTCAAACACCATCTTTTGGAAACATCTCATTCATGTTTCTACAACAATCTGTTCCTGCGTAGCTTGTGCAATCCAAGAATGAGCAGTGATGATATAAAAATTGTGCTCGCATTAACATGTGTTAACATAATAACAGTTTATATAATTCTGTCACTTTATCAAGTCTGATGTCAAATGCATCTAAAATTGCTAAACTCCAAAAGTGTTGGTGGAAACAGCAGGAGCAAAGAAAAAAATTTGAAGAGCCCTGCAGAAAATGCTTGGACGTTCAAAGCATTCCATTTTACTACTCACTTTTCTAGTGTTCTGGAATCTCCTGTATACTCTGGAAGGTCATTCAGGTCTTGGGGTGAAGCAGAAATCTGTTCCATACTTATTTTTAATGGGTGACCATTCTTCCCTATTACTTCAAGTCCTGTCAGTCCAAGGTAATGAGAGTCTCCCCAGGTCATGGTAAAATTCAGTTGCAGGCCTGTATAAAAGAATATACATACTTCCTAGTTTGAATTAAGGAGCCAATATAAGCATGCATGCAAGCCCTAATGATTAGCAGCATGTTTATTTTGTTTAGATTAAATACCTTTATGTGCTTTATTTGGATACTTCCTGGTCTGCATGCCTACTTCCATGTAATAGCATAGTGTCTTCTGTAAAGCTGTGTTAAATCCCTTTGGGGATATATATATATATATATATAACATCTCATATCAACATCAGACCTACCAGCCTGAAGTCCATCTATCATCTTTTGCCAGCTAAATGGTTATATAGATTCATATAAATCCAGTCTCTCATAAATCCATATGTTGTTAGAGAACAGCAACTCAGATTTAAAGCAAAAAACAAATGTGGTTTATAAATGTGTTTAAATTACTATCTTCATGTCAGAACTGGAGACACAGACGTATTATGGGACAGAACTAGTGAAAATCAGCAATGTTGATTAGCCTGCAATCCAGGAAATAAACAGGAATGAAAAACTGGGCAGACAAAAGATTGTACATGTATCTTCAGATCCACCTGTTTCATGCCTTAGGGGAAAAGAAATATAAATAGCATACACAGATACAACAAGTAAAATTCCAATCTGATCAGGTTCCATAAAAATCCATCACTGTAAACTAAAAATATCTTTCATTTCACACATTACAGAAGCCCAGAAATAATCAGGTTGGATAATGTCTAAAGAAGCACCAGCAGTCATGATGCCCTGTAAAACAAACATGCAATAAACCTCTTAAGACATCCAGCCCAATTACCTCTAAACAGCCACAGCAATTTACACAAGACTGAGTCCTGACATAGATATAAATTCACTTGAGTGTAAGAACTCATTAGCATGTACAAGGACGCTAGAAATAAATAGTTCTAGTAGCTGACAAGTTTGGAGCCATGGCTACATTGACATTAGATGCTATTCCCAAGGCCACTGCTAAGCCTAAACTTGCTTAGTACCCAGGCATGTAAGAGTTCTCAGGGAAAACCAGAGTCTATCTTCAAACAAAAGGGAAAAGATGGGGTGAAGCAGTCATCCACACAATGTTTAGTATTCACATCACCATGCCAATGCCTTGAGAGATTCTCAGCGTGACATAGGGTAGAAGGGACCTCTGGAGGTCTCTATTCTGACCCCAAGTTCAGAGTATGTCCATTAGATCATGTCTTCCAGGAGCTTATCCAGTGGAAGTTTGAATGCCTCCAAGGCTGGCAGATTTCAAAACCTCTCTCAACCCCTGTTCCATGTTTGATTGGCCTCGAGGGTCAAATACCTCGAGTTGTAAATAACCTGCTAGCTTATTTACAAAGACAGTCCCTTGTAGCAATTAATGACAACTTTTTTTTCCTGTATAATAGTTTAAACTGAAGTTTATTTTGTGTTTAATAAGACATGGAAAGCCTTCCTTAAACACAACTAGCTTTCTCCAGCACTTTCCCTCCAAGAACTCATGGAAATCAGGACCTCTTTGTCTGTTAAAGTTAGTCCAATCAGCTGATAAACAGTATCTTGTCAGCATGAGAGACTGCATCTGCTGAGCTCTCAATCACACCCTCATGATCTTTTTCCCCAGCTTCAAGACATGGGACAGGCAAAAGGCATCTGAAGTTCACATATACAAATTGATAGTAGACATGTTCACAGATCACAGATCCAGGTATAGTTCATCAGTCACAGTATGTGCCTGACTAGGCCACAGCGCTGTGGGTATTTTCAGAGAGCACATCACAGGCTGCAAAGACTTCATGCCAGGACCAACAACCCAATGTCTTTTGTACTTGTCAAAGAACCAGGAGCTGATACTGAAACTTCTGGGCCATCTAAGAGCTCTCAAGACAATATTTTAAAGGCCTGCAGAGAGTTGTTTTTTATATAAGATAAAGAAATCAGGCACTCCAAGTATGGATATAACATTCTAGTGTAGCTTTACTGTAGGATTTCTATTGTCAATCCAATCTCAGAAATTCAGGCAGTCTACATAAATACATAGGATTGGGAGGAATTACTGAGTAAGGGACACAGCTGTTAGAAATTCCATTCAGGGACTGGTCAAATGTCTAGTTTTATTTTTCTGAGATTAAAAGCCAACTGTTATGATATAATGTTCTAAATGCCTTAGGAAACAAACCTCAGCCTTAAATAGTCAATTACTCTTCTTTATTCTAGACCTGACATCTGTCACAAAGTTCTGTACGGCTCTGACAAACCAGATCCTCCTTAATAACATGTTAGTGAGGAGGGTGGTTAAGCAAGAAGTCAATGTAAGAACTTACATTTTCCAGTAAATATTCCTGATTCCTTGGGCATACATTCGGAGAAAAGGTCTGGCTCTTGAGCCTAAAAAGTAAATCAACAGCTGTAATGAACACAATCATATATACATTACAGACATACTGTTTATAAAGGGGTGATGGTGGTTGGTGTTTTGTTTGTTGGGTTTTTGGTTTGGTTTTTTGTGTTGGTTGGTCTGGGGGTTTTGGTTTTTTTTCCTGTTCCTTTGGTTTTGTATTTTTTACATCCAGTTTTTTGTATGTCAGTCTTTCCTTTGGCTCAACACCCAGGCCGTTCTGCAAGAACTTCATGTAGTAGCAAATGCCCTTGTGGTAATTAAGGGAAACTGCACAAGAACTGTGCACTGAAACAAACACACAGAGGTAACCAATGGAAGGTGGGGAAAAAACCCTCCTATCAGAGACACCTCTCTCACAAAAACAGTGACTATATTTGATGTCTAATGTCTTTTCCTCAAAACAACTTTACGAGATCTGCCTGTGAATTAAATTTTGCAACTCTACTGAATATCAAGCCCCATGCACACAATAAAAGTAATAGGCTTATAGAGTGAAGAATAATGGTCTCCCTTGCAGACAATAAACCATCTGTGTCAAGAACTTTTTTCCTCCTCTTCCTCCGTTCTTGGCTACTCAGATCCCTTCATCCCACTGGTGCCCACTATATTTTCTTTCAGGTATGGTCTACTATTTCAGCTAATTCTAGTTGCGAGTATTGTCCTACCTGTGTTCTTAGATACTAATGGCTAGAACAAAATACCACCATTGTACAGGAAAAAACATAATACATTGGAAAAGTAATAAAAAAAAAAAGTATTGCCACACTCCCACATCTGACCATACTTCCATACTTTACAGCATTTTCCACGTGTGGAATAACAAAAGTAGGACTAACCACTTTGGAAAAGAGAGCTTTAGAAGAGATTGTAAGAGAGGGGCATAATTTTTCTGAGTGACTTAAAGAAGGGAAGAGGGAATAATTGCTTAGTTTATTCCAACACAAGAACTAGGGGACATTAAATGAACATAGAGACAAACTGAAAGAGGTTCTTTGTGCTATGTGAGTTAAGCTGGAAAACTTAGCACAGAGCACTGTAAGTTGTACAAGTGCATATGGGTTCAAAAAGCTAGTGGATGAATTAGCACAATAAAAACCCATGGCAGGATACTAAACACAAAGGTTAAGTCAAGAAGTCCCTGTGAGACAAATTTCTAAGGGCTGGATGAACATTTCAGAGAAACACCGCTGCATGTTTGCTCTGTTCTTACATTCTGCCTACGCATCCACTATTGGCCTCAGTCAGAGCTGGGTCAACTGCACTGGTTACAGTTCTCCTACAGAAGTAGAGATGTTCAGGATTACTGAATTCATGGGAAAGACAGATGACCATGGATAATATTGACAAGAAAGTTACTGCTCTAAGAGCTCTTGAAAAGTTCTGTAGTCAGTGCAGTAAAACACTTCGATTCACTGAACATGCTACAGGAAAAAGGGGTGAATGATCAAGAAGAGGAGACTGTTCAAACCCGGTACTAGTCTGAATGACAACATTATGCTGGGGAAGATACATCATCTAGTAGATCTGTATTGTTCTGATAGCCTAAAGCATCCATCTACAAAATCTAGAGGGTATCAGTAAATACAGAATGACAGGGAGGTCAATGTCTCTACCACAACAGCTTCTGTTATTCCATTGCTGATACAGCAATTTCAGAGTCAGAAAAGGAGGATGAACAGCAAAACAAAAGGCAGAGGCTCTGAGTAAGGACCAGACAATCTAGATCTAGGCTTCTGCAAGGGAAAAGGTTGTGGTGAATTTTCACAATAAACATGTGATCAAGAAAGTAAAGGTGAACTTCAGTTTGTGTTCATGAAATTCTGCACTGCATAAGGTTTAATCTGAACCATTTAAGATACTGCAAGCAAAGATGAGACCAAAATTCCTGTGGCCAGTGTTAACTAGCACTGGAAAAGTCAAAGGGTTGGAGTCACTGACTCATGATCTTAACAGTAAGATTAAGGTCCAATATTATGACATCAGAAATTGTCTTAAAGCCACCAGGAGAAGAGGACAAGACAGAACAGGAAGGCTTGACAACAGCTCAAGGTACACTAGGAGCCATATATCACTGGGAGCACTTGAGCTGAAACAGCTTTGGATCTCCTCACAGACTTCCAAGTAAGAATGTGTCCCCTGGAGAACGATAACCTTATTGGAACAACAGTAGGTGCTTATGAAGATTCTGAAAAGGTAGAAGATTTGATGGAAATCAGGTCAAAGACTGCCCCACACCATCTTGAGCAGAAAATCTTGCGGAATCGTTGCTCAGACACTGGACTGTTGGGCTGGAATGGTACAAAGCAAGACTTCAGTGCTTGAAAGTATGGCCTTCCTACAAACTGTAATATATCTACTGCATGGAATATTAAAGGGGCATTTTTATGCTGCAAAATGTACACAGACCCATGGAGATGTTAGTCGTAAAAGGAACAAGTTAAAAATAAAGGGAGTGTGGAGAGAGGAAGATCCTTCTCACACAAGATCCTTAATTTGCAGAGGAAGACACAAGCAAGAGTATACGCTGTGTAGAAAATATAGAAAAATCTTTGGTCTGGAGTGACAGGGAGCACAGTTACTCATTACATGAATAACTGCATGGTAAAAATCACTGACAGTGGCATAAACCTTCAGGAATACCTCAGTCAAAAAGAACTCTCTCTAATCCCATAGAAACATCTCATAATCACATATAAACAAAAAACCCCAAACAACTATCTAATCCACTAGAGTCTTCCTTGTTGTCTTGTCAATTAATCGGGCAAATAAAAATTTGAAGGATCTTTTGGGCATAAAAAAATTCACATAAATTATTGAGCTGATGACCAAAAAACAGAATAAAAAAAGATCTTTAAAATAGATAGACAGCTGTATTAGTTCTTCTGCAGAGCTTTACTCCATCATGGAAATCAGTGTCTACTACTTCCATTTAATGTTTCAGAAAGACATTTATAGAGAGGTCTGAACAAAGAGGCCCCTACCTGTTGATTCTCTCTTCTTAACCCTGCTTGTGTAAAAGGTCTTTCATCTCCCTCCCTATCAGCAGTTGTTGGCCTCTTCAGCTCTTCCTCATATCGCAAGGAGCTGGCATTTTCCATTTCTCCATCATAAGTCTCATCATAGCAGTATATGGCTTCAAGAATGTCATCATCAGTAGTGAACAATATAGTATCCCCAAAGTGCTCTGGAGCTAAAGGCAACATAGAAAATCAGATGTAGAAACCATACAGAAGAATATACAGTGCAAAAACCTATTTTTAGTCCTCCTTTACATTTAATTTGCTGTAGTGTTTAAAGATAAGATATGGTAAATTGATACTAATATAATTAACAGGTTTATTCTCAAACTTACAGCGTATAGCATGAAAATGTAGAGAACTCAAGCACATATAAAAGAAAATGGGAAAAAAAGCTTCTCCATCCCCTTTTCTAAAAGATCGTATCTGTGATAACAAGTAAAATCCTGCAGCTTTTAAATGCCTAGTGACTATCTGATGTTACTGAAATAAGGACTTGGTGCTAAGACATTGTTAACAGTAGAGATTAGCTCTATATGCTGCTAGAATTCACAGTATCATTGAGGAATGCATTAGTGGGTTTTGCATTATGTTCTGAACTTAAAAGGACTAAATACTACACACAGTGCCAGCTTGCTTTGAAGAGGAAAACGATCAACAAGCTGCATATATTTGTTTGTATGGTACTGCCCTTTCCACAAAGTAAATAAGAAACAATAGCATACCTCCCGACAAGGTTCCTGAAGCTTTTGCAATTTCTCCTTTAAAGATGCATTGTTCATCTAACACCATTGTAATGTCTTTCACACCTCTGAAAGAGTGTATGCGAGATTTATTATAATTCCAAATCCTAATCATAGCTACTTGACAGGAATTCACAAAGTCAATAAAGATAAAGTGAGGTTTTCCAGGGGTAAATGGTGCTAGCCAGAGATGCATATCATCCTGCGTCCGATTTACTCCATCAATTAGGTTGGTTATTATTCTGGGATCATTGCCATAAGCTGGTAAAATATTTATATCAGGTGGTTCAGCTGTTATTTTTGAAATCTGAACAGGCTCTCCTTTAGAACTGAAAACTTCAATTCCATTAAGACCAACATAATGTCTGTCTCCCCATGTTGTTTGAATGTCTATCACTAAATGCTGCCCATAAGGTAAAACAGGAATTTTAAAATCATTTCCATCATGTGCCTCTACAGAATGTCCTTCTTGTCTTTTTGGTAGTGTTTGTAGTCCCTCTTTTCTGGTTTGTTGATGGTCTCCAGTTCGGTTGATCTTCTGCTGATGGAGAAACTCATCAAAGATATCCCCTTGAAAATCCATGTTAGAGATTCGGCCGCGATGTGAATAATTGAACTTTACCAAGGAGTTCCAGGACTCCTGCAGAGTGTGTTCTCGTTCATTGTGCCACTTTGCTCCAGTGGTTGCTATGCCCTTGACAGAAAAGTCTTCATCTGAAAATAACATTACACAGGCATTTAATTCATAACCAGGACTGGAAACAAACCACTACAACACGGACTTTCCGGAATTATGCTGGTCATATTCATGCTGCCTTACCATGAACTTCTGTTATAGTAGCACTTTTTTATTGCCTATTTTAAAGGCTACATGTCCCAGTTTCCCTTCCCCATTTAGATATAACAAAAAGAATCACTTTTAACTGTTGAAGATCAGAGCAGATGCCAAGATACAAAATACAATGAAGTTTGAGACAGGGAATTCTCGACTCAACACTTAGAGCAGCTGGGATTTTGCCCAGTGATACTTATTGTGTGGCTGTCACAATAGTTTAGATATATGTCTGCATTTCTGCAAAAGATCTTTCATACAGGAGGAAATGGGTGAACTGGTTAAGTTTCTAAAGCCTTACAGAGACATGCTAGTGCTTCCTGTCAAAATCAGCCGTATGTATCTAAAGAAAAGCTGTGAGAACAGAAGTAGTTTCAGGACACAAGGAGGGTCAGATGAGGATTGCATTTTATGCAGGTAATGTCCAAATATTTTGCTCACTTTTCAGCGAGTGTGAGATATAAAAGGGGAATAATCACAAAGTATGGAATGGGAACCCAGTGAGGACAACAGATTAGAGGGGTGCAGTGGGAGCAAAGCATGCTCTCCTTGTGACTGCACTGGGGAGCTTCTTCATTTCCATCTCCAAACGATTAAGAGCAGATAATAACAAAGAATTTCAATAAAGCTGTCACTTCGGTATTTTCTTCAAATAAATGAAGAAAAGCCAGTATTGTACTAAACAATTACAGGCCCATTGGCTAGATATTACTGCTGTACAATGCCCTTGCATGAACACTAAAACAAATGGTTATTAAGAATAAATGCCAATTGTCATAAAATGCAAAAGAATGTTTTCCCAAAAGACTGCTGAAGACTAGCTTTTAACTTTGTTTTTGGAAATACTGTGAAAGAGGCAATGTTCCTAATCTATCTTTGGCCAATAATTATTCACTGTGGGAACAAGTGAGATAAAAAGAAGAATTTTAAAGCAGATGGGAAACTACCTGAAAGAGGGTTGTCTTCCAGAATGAAAGGCTGGAGACCAACCTGGCCCTTCCTCCTTACCCCACAAGGGAAATACAGATGAGAAACAAAAGGTACGAATTTCAGAGAACATCAGTCATTTATAAGTCACTTTCTTGTTCAAACCACTGTCCACATGGATACTCATGGGGTGGTTGAGCCCAAACAGTACTTTCCAGAGCCTCACAATTTACCTGAACAAGATACTCTAAAAATTTACAAGGTCAAAAATTGAAAATATCAGTATGAGCATGTACAGGGAAGTATCTGACATCCACTGTTGTGGATGGGGTTTTTCTCTGTTCTCTTTTTTTTAACTTTTGTTTTAATGTTAAGTACTTCAAGCAATACAGAGATTACAACTCAGAAGTACTTCTACAGCAGTTCAAGAGGAGTGATTTTCAACAGGAGATTAACAGGTTTGTTAGCTACGTTAAAGAGTCACAACAGGACAGCTAGAGCTCTGAAAGAAAGCAGAGAATAGCCCAAAAGCAGGGGTCAGTGGCTGAAGGCTTATAAAGTTTAGCAGTTTTTGTAGAATCTAAAATTTATTGGGTTTATCTGAGCCATGTGAACAGCAAACTCCACTTAGATAAAGAATATCCCACTTGCAGATGTTACAAACACATTCCCAGCCTTCTGCATGCCCGAGAGGATTGTGTGACAGATGCTATCCCCGAGCCCAGCAATGATGACACCTCAAGCCCCTGTGGGTTTAGGAGGGCTGTTTTGAATCACCAAGTCCCTTGTCCTGCTTTTGAAGGCAACACACAACATACAACTCCCCTCAAAACTTCAGTAAACTACATTTTGGGGCAACTCTAGCTTGAAAAAACACACCTTTCCTTCTCCCTCTGTTGTTTTAATCTCATTTTTACTCCCTGCAGTTATAAATAGCAATAGTATCTCTATGCTGCAATCACATGCTTCATTTCCCAAATCATTCTAAAAGCTCTTCTGTATCTGTTCCACTTTGTAATCAGCCTTCCTGAAAACGGATGATCAGAACTGCAGTTTTCCAACTGAGGTCTCACGAGTGCCTGTGCTGAGACATTAACATTTCCCTAACTAACAGAGATGCCTCCGCCGATACACCCTGCGAGCGCACTGCTGCAATCACGCCTGCGTCACGCCAGCATCGCCGAGTCGAGCTGTTAACAGCTCCTCAGCCATGAGCCTTCTTTTACTCACTCATTTGCAATTGATGATTACTTGGCTTACAACATAATTTTTTGTTAGTAATCCCCAAATGACCTTGAAAGACATCCTATTGAAGTGCCTGCTGTTGCTATTACTCCAGTCCTCAAGTTCATCTTCCTGTGCAGTTCTTCAATCAGCTCGTTCTATACCACATTAGATGTTATTTGCAAATTTTAACAACATACTTCATCGTTTCCTTTGCACATTAAATTGGTTATCAAAGAAAAATGGTGTATCTTTATAGCAACATTCACTTGAGCCAAGTATTCACATACGGGCTATTTCTAATTTCTGGTATTCTCATTATTCCCCACTCAGTGATCAAAGGCATGCTGGGACACTGCCTATGAGCTTGTGCAGCCTCCCCTTTGTCACATACTGCTGTTGGGAAACTGCACTTCTAGTCCCGGACCAATTAAAATCCACCACTTTTAGGGAAACATTTAAAACTCTTTCCCCGTTGCTAACACTCACTCAGCTCCACTTTGAAGATGGCTTTACCCTGCACAGTACAGAGAGAACAAAAGCTGCTAGATGGCATACAATTTTCCCAGGGAAAAAAAAACCCCACACATTCTGGGAGTTCTAAGCACTGGATGACAAAACCTGCTCTGAGCAAAATTAGAGAACATTATAGTTAGAATCATGATAATTCTCATCTTATAGCTTACATTAAAACTCCTAAATCATTATCTTTTTTACAACTGAACAGAAATTACTAAGGTGGGATTTATTTACAGTTCCCATAACACTGACAAGTTTTTAATCTAACAGAGATATTGTAAAATGTGTGGAAGAGCCAACGGGCTGTGGTGAGTGGGTGGCGAAGGAAAGATGGCAGTTATTCCAATTACTTCTGTACTTTTTGTCTTCTCCAAGGTATAATTTCAGATATAGTAGTAAAATTGTTGTTTTCTCCACAGAAAGACAGAGAAGGAAAACTACAGACATTCTAAGTGTAAGAAGCACCACTTTCCTCACCTTTGTCCAAAAAATTCAGTCAGTACCTCGTGTAGAATTTGAACTGGCATTACTGCATCTAGGCATGTTTCCTGTCCCTTATGACCATAACTTTAATGTAAACACCCAAATACAACCTATAGCAACCTACACTTCCAGGTAAACTGTTCTAATGCTAATTCACTCCCAAAATTTCAATTTGTATTTTTGTAACCTCTTCTTCCAATTCTCTGGGCCTTGCTGTCCTTGTTCTGCCAGACTCCCTTCAATTGAGACAAGTTATTGAACACTGAAGAATTACAGAACATCAAAGAATGGCTATGAAGGGTCTAGAAAAATAAGAGTCAGTGACACATGGCTTGAAACTGAAAAGGGGAGATTAAAAACGTATCTGGACCAACGCAAATCCAAAAAAGTTGGTTAAAAGCACAAAGTAGAACTTGTGGGTAAGAAATTCTATTCTTCTGTTATTTACTGTTGTTAAGCACAAAAAATTATCCCATGCCCAGAAATTTTTTTAGACAGATTGCCAGAGATTGGGAGAGAGCAGGAGCTTCAGAATTTGCCCAATTCTCACCCCCTTCTCTGGGGACACACTGTTGACTACTGCCAGAGGCGGAACACAACTACAGACATCTGGATCCTCCACCTCCAGCAGAATCCAGGTGAACTACAACAGGGTTGGAAAAGGATGACAAGGATAATGAAAAGCATGGAGCAGGTAACAGCTACATTTACTAGAAAACTCTTTATAAATAAACAGAGATGTCTGAGGGAAAGGTTTGAAAGAGGTATATAATGCCATGAGTAGAGAAGGGAAAATAAGGGCAGTTTTCCTTTTTTTTGCTCTGAATAAATATATTCAGCATATATTCTCACTGAGAAAGACACAAATCCAGTACAGAAATAAATTCTGTAAATTTACTCACTACCTTGAGGTCACGCTACCTTCTTGCAGATTTTAATTGATATTAGCAAACATTTGCTGTCTGCAGGATTGTCACTTTTTAGAATATAATTTACCTAAATTTAGTCTTCAATCTCCTCCAAATAAATTTAAAAACACCAACTCTGAACGTAATTTTTTCAGAAGGAGAGCATTTCACATCAGGTGCAGGACAAGGAGAAAGACTCAGAGCATTGTCATAACATGAATGAGAAAAGCTGAATACTGCAAATAGCAAAACTAAAATCCCCCAGTCCATACCGCCAGGAATCCCAAGAGGACTCTTCCCACCTAAATGATTCTGTGCTTTTACAAAACTAAGAACACGTCAGCACTTGCACTAAGGTTGCTAGTGTGAGCTCTTACCTTTGAGAGTGGAATCATCTTCTCCAAGATTTAATCCTGCCTTTTTCACACAGCGGACACTTCTCCTTCCACTGGTAGGGTACTGTAAACAATTTTTGTTAGAAAGTTGCTCTGAAATGTCCCAGCCCACATCACCATCCTTTCTGGTTAGCATTTGTGACCTCTCATCTCCATCTGCATTTCTACTACTGGATCTTCCCAGTTCATTTCTCTGACATTTGACATCCTCATTAGTCAGATCTGAAGAGTTTTTCATGATTCCATCTGACTGTGTTTGAAGTCTCAAGCCCACACAATGTTCTGCAGCAAGCCAGGGAGGCTTCTGCTTGCTGGAAGTAACTTGATTATTCTCTGTTACTTGGGAAGATGTCTGTAACCAAGAAGGAATTGCACCTGCAGAATTAGACAATTTTCTTCCTGTTAGCTTTTCCATTTGCTCGCTCAAGGTAAGTTCATCATCAGATTGAACATGCTCTATAACTGCTTGTACTGCTGTATTCTCTTTGGCACCTTCTGTACAAACTTGAGAGGGTAACAGTTTTTGATATTCCTCTAACTCAGACAAATTTTTCTTTATAAAGTTGATTGAGTTCATCTGATGCTCGAGAAGATTTTCTTCTGTCAGAGATTTCCAGTTGGGTGAAGCACTGTTTGACTGTAAGCAAGTAAAATATGGCTCTGCTTTCTTCTCTGTGACTGTAGATGCATTCACTTCTTTCCTTTCATTTGAAGAATACGCAGAGATATCTTGCTTATGATCTGTAAGGTCAATTGTAGTGCTATGGTCACTGAAGAGATCTCCAGAGGCTCTCTCTAATTCACCATCAAATAAAAGATTCTTATTAACATATAACTTCACTTTCTTTGCTCCAACATCAAGGTCCTACAAAAATAAAAATATGAAGATTTCAATTAAGCTGCTCAAGCATTTGACATCACTGTTCTGGAACTCTGGAACATTTGAACATATAATAAACAGATGGAAGTGATTAAAACCCCTTATCAGTAATGTGCTTTTGCCTACTTTTTAATCAAGATCTCAAAGAACTGAAAAACACTGTGGAATACATAATATTGTATTTAAAAGGACTAAAAACCCAGCTAGACCCTACTGTGAACCATTTTGGCTGATAAGACAAATATTTTGAAAAGTTTGAGCAAAGAAACCTAAAGTATAATCATATTTATCAAGATAGAAATTACAGTGGCACATTTTCTTTCAACATCTTTAAGATTCACCACCTTCAAGACATGTTCCGCAGAGAACAGCCACCCAGATCAAAGCTGCTAGACTTAAAAAGAGTTCTAGAAATACAGGGCTGGAAAGGACATTGAAAAATATTAGCCAGTCCATCTCTTTCCACTGAAAAAAGTAAAATAATCTATACCATTGTGAAGAAATCTGTTTTTATCATTTTTCAAATACAGTCTCCCTTGATAGCCTTTTCCAACACTTAACTACTCTTTTAAATAGAAAACCTTTGTCTCAGACACAACTCTGCCACTTACAACTTTATCTCTACGTACTCCTTTTCTGTGGCACCCACTAAACCTCATTTTTTTCATTCCACTGAAGTTGGAACTAATGGGTTTTTTCTATTCTCTTTATCATTTCCATCTAACCTTTTCTCCCTCTTGGCAAAAATTCTGCTATCTTCAAAGGAAATACAGAAGATGAGCTAAAATTCACCTCCTTTCTGCCCTCTAAATTTCAGCAATGTGTCCATCAAGTGGAGTCTCTAAAGAATCTCTGTTCTTCCCTTATTTTCAGAGAAACTGAGAAGATTTTTGTGAAAGTAAGAAGCTTCAGTTTTATCCCTCTTGCTCATATCTTGGATGTCAGTTCTCCTTGAATACTGCTTTAAATTTTCTTCTGCTCCCAGCCTAAACCAGTTATTCCTTCACCTTCAAGTGTCTCCAGTTCTTCACTCCACATATACACTTTATAGCTTCCAAGACTGTACAGCTTCCATTCTACTGCTTTCCAAATAACAACATGCACATGGTGAAAAATGTAATAGGGACCTATAGAGGGGGAAAAACCAGAAGATGCAGGCATAGCGAGAACGCTACAGTTGAGGGAGAGGAGTAGATGTAGGAATAGGAGACTTTCCTGATACATTCCCCCCTAGAACAAGATACCCTTCACTGACTTCTCAGAGAACAGCTGTAAACCCAGCTTAATTGGCCATTATGTCATGGCTGCCTCTGTTACTCCTCGAGTACCATAAAGCACTATATGTCTGTACTGATGCATTTGGCAATAAAACGGGATCTTTTTTCCCCTTGAGCAAGGGCACTGCTAGATTAATCTAACTGGGAATCTAAATACTTTAATAATTACATATATTAAAAGGCAACTACATAGCTTTGCCTGAAATTATGATGGAGAAGAGAAAGACTATCAGGATGGCCCAGTAATGTTATTTTTTTAAATCTCTCTGTGTCTGGACTGTTAACATCCTCCTTAAATGTTAGAGATACTGGATATTCACAGTTGAATTTGGGACAACTGCAACATTTCTATATAATATGCTGGCCTCTACTGCTGTTAGGAATACTCAAACCTTAGTTCTGTATTTTTACCTGGAAATAGATATAACCTGCATGGAACCACAGAAATATACACTTCTGTATTTGAAGAGTATCTGTCAATTGCATCTTCTTAAATTAAAATCAGCAGCCTCTTAAGAAAAACATGTTTTGAAATGAATCCGACTGGAGGACGATAGGTAGACAGAGAAAACATCACAAAATGAGATGGTGGAGCTTATTGTCCCTGAAAGAGGGACAGTCTAGCACAGAAATGGGCCACTCAAAATTACTATTCCAGCCAGTGGGAAAAGATGTCCTATTCTCTGATGTTTTGGAATGTCTGGGATAGGTATTGTAGGAAGCAAAATAGGTGTCCGGACTGTATCAAAATGAACCAGCCAAAGCTACAGCCATTTCTAGGACAATAGAGACAGACTGAACTGAGGCAGGGCATTAACAACAGCTGATAGCTCAGAGAAACCATCTATTCATGAAGAACCAGTAAGAGAGCTTACGAAAATCTCTTGCACCAAAATTCTAAGCAGACTGAGGCTCAGGGAGAAAAAATATGAATAGATCTCAGGGACTCCAAGAACAAACATATGCAAGACTAAGCACTGCTCTTTTTCATTCCCTCCCACCCCTCTTCTGAGCTTCCAGTTGCTTAGTGATCAGATGTGCTGGGAAAGATTGGAAGAATGGCTGGCTTCCCTAGTACCACTGCTTAACTCTCCTCGTGCATGAGGCAGTTGGACAAATTGCTTCCTCATGAGTACTTGCATCAAGAAGCCACCTTGTAAACAAACACTCAATGCTTCATCCAAGGCAGACTTTTTCCCTCCCAGAAGAGTAATTAGAATAACACAAAGTGCCAGAACCAGCAAGTAGGTATGATCAATGTCGGGAGGGAAAAAAGTTTTTGTGAAAATAGTTATATGGTTTCTCTTGATGCTCCTTCCCAGCTTGCACCTCCAGCCCTCACAGAGTGCCTGCTGGGATAATGTTTCTCACTGAAGCAACAGGGATGGTAGTTCTGGCTATTTCAGTGCTATTTGTGCATGAAGGACAAAGCTTAAAAGCAGAAGCACTTTCCTGCAAATTACACCTGGACAGAGGACTTGAAGTTGCCTCTGCCTGATAACCAACAGAAAAGTAGTCAAGAACCAGAAGAAAAAAAAATTCTTCTATAAATTTAACTCTGCTGGAACAAAGCTGTTTCATTGTTGCAGAGAATGGACTCCAGTGGTAGTCCAGTACTGGAAAAAGTCTCCAACTCGAGAGAAGAGACATGAACACACACCCAGAAGGAACGCAGATACAGGGAATTGCTTGAAGAACATGGTCCAGTTGGAGAGCAAATAGACTTTAATGCATTTAAGTATTAATTCCATTCACAGATTTGTGAAGACATCCAACAACCATTATATTGGATCTTACAAAAAGAGTTTTAATAGCATCAAGTAAGGATGCAATTTCAAGGCTGTAGCAAGCATTTCCAAAATGTTTGAATATTTCAGACAAACTTGAAAGGAATGGGTTACTCTTACACGTGATCTCTTCCTGCAGACTGAAAAATGACCTTTTTCCCCAGACCTCTTTTGAAGTAAATAAAGGCAAGATGAAGCATTCATTCTCTGAGACCTTCCTTGTAATTCAATGAATCACGAAATCTATGACAACAATGTAATCTGACTTCTGCAGCTTTCTTCAGACATAATTTTTTCTAATTCCAGACCCGAGCTCTAAAACTCAAGCATCCAAAAGTACTGACCTTAATTGATTTTTTTTGCCTATTTTTTAAGTACTTGGGCAACTCTGGCTTACATGGTTTTTGAGTGAAGGAAAGAAGGTTAGAGTGATTACCAAAAAAACCACACAGAAATCTGGTTCTGGATTCACATGAGCAGGAAGAAAGTTGTTAGCTAATTGTATTTTTGGGGTTTATATTTCTCAGACAAAATTTCTTCAGAACAAATTACAGAATTAGGCAGAACTGCTTTGTATTATCCTTTCATCTTACGGATAATGAGACTTTTCTTTAGTCAGTGTAGACTGCTGCACTGCCACCAAAATCCACAGGATTATACTCCTAATGGATTTTACAGCTTGCCTCATAGGGGTATTATTTAAAAAAAAAAAAAAGCCAGTGCCTTGAAATACAGAAATATATTTATGTGTATTTCCTGCATTATATTCAGTAGGTTTGGTAACAAATCATACTATTACATCTAAAAACAACAGTCCCTTTTGCACTCTGTAATGGAATATTCCATAGCCCACATTTTAACAGAAAAAGCTATTAAAATTCCAGAAAATAAATATAAATAACGTTATAGTACTTCTGTTTAAGCTGCAACTTCCATGGTCATTTCCTTACGTATAAATTACCATATGTGCTTATATAAGAACATGGATGAGAGCAAAACCAGAGGGATAAAGCCTCTTACGTATAATCCAGGACAGTAAATCCTCTTTGATCCAGTACCTGGGATTTTTTCTTAACATTGCAGTGTACAAACAAGAATAATTTCCATGGTGACATTCAAACACACAAAGACCATCTGCCATAAGATGTCTCTCTTGTAACACTAGATCACTGGTTTTATTATGAATGCAGATAGTACACTTAAAGTGACAAAACCGAAATGGAGCAAACAATCTATTTATACTTCTATATGTAAGAAAACACATATTTAAACACATATTTATTTATATTGTGATAAAACAACTTCAAGTCCTGAATATTAAGATGCACTTACCTTCCTATCTTTATTTCTCATCACAGGAGAGGATTAAGTGACAGAATATGCAAGCCTTTTATTAGGTCTTTAGAGATCTTTAATAGCTTTGCAAGAAAATGCTCGTTGTGCACACAAAAACATTAACACTCACATTACTACCACTTACGAGTAAGACAAAAGCAAATTTCACAGCAGACATGGACCCCTCCTTGCTCCCAATTTTATTAGAGAAGATGGTATCTACTTGTATTGCGTGCTTTTGGAAAGAAGCTCAAACTGAATTTCCCTAGGCGAAGTAGAACATACATACAGAGGAGTTGAGAAAAGACTACTTACACTGGAAGTTGTGGTGTTGTAATTCCAAATCTTGATCTTGGATATACCAAAGTCATGTGACCGGGTGGGATTGCGGATAACAAAGTAAAGTTGGACAGGTGGATGGAAAGGGCACATCCAAAGGAAGCTTTCCTTCGTGATCTAAAAAACACACACAAACAGACTGTCACTAATGCTCTTTCTCCTAAAGCAGGATATTTTAATTAACTAACTACTCCACAGAAAAACGTACATTGATTAAAAAAGTAATCATTTCCTAAAATCTACTACATTAAGAGCAAAACCTTAACCTCATTTCAAAACAGTAAATCCGAATCCCCTGCCTGGAAGACAGCTCACAACAACCTGACAATTAGATAAAGGTCAGCTGCTTGCTGTCCCAGTAAGACATAAGCACGCTCACAAATGACAGGCAGTCTGCCATGCTTTGGAACTGTGGGGTCAGAGTAAGCCCAGTTTATTTTAATCAAATTAATCAGCTTTGCAGGCATAGAGGGGATCACTGAGCACAATGGACTCTGTATAATCATTGGACAATTTCTTAAAGTGCATACACTTCTCCTTTGTCCTCTAAAAAGGAGAATTTTACATAATTTTATTTCACTGCCTCTACTTTAATAAGGCTTTGCAGACAACCAATTTTGTTTACAGATCTATTCCTTTGAGCTATATATAGGACTGTACACTTGAAATTTTCTAAGCTATCCCAGAAACTCCCAACATGAACTTTACAGACAATTGACAGTCAAGACCAAAGAATGCCTAATTCCGGGCACTGTTCAGAACTGCTACCTCTATATGAGCAGAAAAGGAGAAAAAGGATGTGTAGCAGTTCAGAAAGAAGCACAGAGTAAAAAGTTTCAGAATCAAAATGTTGAATATTAATATACTTGACATCAACTGTTACTTCAAACCAGAGATGAACTAGGGCATAAAGTAAATAGACACGCAGACAACCCTTCAGCGAGCTGAGATTAGCAGATAAATTATCCCCCTTTCTATTTTCAAGGGTACCCTGTACATACAGTCACACAGTATGTACACAAAGTCAGTATTTTTTTTATACCCTTTCACTTTTAAGTGAGTCTCTCAGTTTTTCCTGAAGGCCATAACTACAGAACTTTCCTATTGTGTACTTCAGATGTGTGCCTAATGATGGTAAGGACAGAGCTCTGCCAGGCTGTTCAAAGATATCATTAACAGATCCAGTTCTCAGAGTGGTCATCATCTTATTCAAAGCTCTGATGGTTCACCATGTCCCTGCCCCAGAGGCCCTTCAAAAAGCTTTGAGAGACTGTTGCTGTTGTGAATGTCAGATTTCAGCATCAACAGCCATGAGTGTCTGACAGGTTTGATCCTTTCTATATTAAAAGGAAGAAGGAAAGAGGCCTCTAGCATCAAAGAAATGATGGCTAGCCCTCAAACCAGTGCGAATCCAATTCCAGGATCAACTTCAGAGATAGATCATGTTACTGAAGTCATACTATGAACAAGAAGGTTTAAAAAAATCATTTCCTAACAGCAGACAACATCTGATGAACAATCTCTCTCCAGACCTCTCAAGTCAGGACCTGATGCCCTAGAAATCAATAGGTTCTGGTGTGTACTGAAATAGAGCCAGAGGTGCCTTGACAGGAGGGCACCAGATTCAGCACCAAAATGGATTCTGGAGAGACCTGCTCATACTTCTCATTAGTTTCTCTTTAAATTTGCACATGATCTTCTAAACAATAGAAGGCATAACAGAGCCAGGCTGAGTATTGAGTTTTGAATGCGAAGCAGCTGTAGAGATGATTTTGTTTATCAGTGGAATGTACACAAACTGGAAATGCTGCTTTGAATTCTGAAGGAGCCTGCAGTTCAGTTATCACATATCCACATTCTAAGACCATATTCCCTGTCCAGATTGAATCTTCTCCGATGCAATACTTTTCCAGCTTCAAGAGAAGAGATTGCAGTGCCACAAATCAAAGGGATATATCGATCAATGACATATAAAACCTCATTATTTAAAAATAATGGGATATATAAACATACGAGAAATGCTGAGAGTTACAGGTTTATATGGCTTAATGAATATATTACTACATCATTTATAATGATCCAGAAAATCCAAGAGTCACTTCTACTGAGTGTCATCTGCCAGAGCACATGGCCTATAAAGGAAAATGGGTATTTATGATACTCAAACTACAATTTTCAGGAGCCAGTAAGAAAGATGTTTCAAAATATTTGTCTGGAAATAATAACCCATACTTAGTTTCAATTAAATTTCAAAATACTACATATTTGCTCTCTTTCTAGTCTTATTCACCCTGCAAGCAGAAAACTATCACTAGCATGAAATGCATTAGAATTTTTATTTTTTAATAGACTAAGTCATTTAGCAACCTCATCCACTAAAATCACACTAGTTTTTACTAGAATCCTAGCTCTGAAGGCCCAAGGAAACAATGAGCATGCAGCACAAATGAAATGATGGCTGTATGAAGGGCAATGGACTTTTGTTCATCTCTTTAGTAGCATCAGAATTTCATACCAGTTATTGTCTTTTATTCATAGCATGTAAGCACCTCATAACGCCTCATCCTACTATCTCACAGACGAGCCACAAAATACTTATACTGCACCACACATTTTTCTTCATCCTCTCTCGAAAATTACCTACCTACACACTTACTCTTCCATGATTCTTCTCTAGGTAAAAGGATAACCAAAGGACAGGAAGAAATAAGCATGTTTCCTTCTTAAGCTTACTTATTTCATATTAAATATCTGAAAAGTTAGCAGTGAAACTCCTATACTTACAGATAACAAGAATTACTTGGGTTTAGCAGCAGATATACTGTAAAAATGTGAAATTCCTTGTCCTTAAAGCTTTTTGATCTCATTCTACAGATACTGTGATTACATTACAGTACTTTAAAAACTCAGTGTGCTCTTCTGTCCAAGACAATACCACAGAGTTCATACATAAGGTGGCATATAAACTGCATCCTTCCAGTTGCTCAGTAAAGTCTATCAGGCAAATTAATAAAAATCTGTTCTAAACCAAAATTGTAACTGTATACCAACATCTTGGACAGGAAAGCTGGATGTGTTAACAATAAACAATATTTGGTTCTGGGTTTTTTTAATTATCAGATAGTTGTTATGCAAGTCAGGTTCAAAATGCAATCTTGTTTCTAAACAAAAAAAAAATAGCGCAAGAAATATTACAATGAGAAGTTTTCACATCTAGAAGCAAGCTGTCTTACGTTTAAGTTCTTATTGACCAAGCAGCACAAATCCCCTGGGTTGTCAGCATTTCGAATGTCCACATCATGGGGAGACACAAATATCTTTTCATTGTATAAATCAAAGAATTCCACCTCGCTCAGGCCCACGTTTACTGGATTGCCCCAGTTAGAAAGAATTTCCATAGTCACATAAATGGCATCACGTACTTCCATACCGGGTGTCATCTGGACCAAAATAAAATATGCTATAAAAATAAGTGACAATAAAACAATAAAACATGGAACAAAATAAAGACTGTTAAGACTACAAAACTGATGAGTCAGAAGCAAGAAGTTTTCAAATTTAAGGCTATCTGGATGACATTGTCATTCTGGGTTCCACCAATTCTGCCCCACATCAACAAATGAATCTACAGTAGGGTAAGAGAAGAGAATTTATCCCCATTCTCACAAAACCAAAGGAGAAAACAGCTCTCTGTTCTCCACCTGATTCCTTTGCTGTTCTGAGGAACAAATAAAAAGTGATACATTCTCTTCTCTTACCCCTGCCATAGATTTATTAGTGGATGTTGGGCAGAAATAGCAGAATACAGATCATTCAATGTACACTTATTTTAGTAATACTGGGAAGTGTCAGTTGTGGTGCATATATACACAAACCTCTCTCAACATGGAATCTACTTCAGATTTCTCATCAGACAGGAACATGACATTATCACAGGCAGAATGGCTCTCAGGCTCCAGGACTTTCAGAAGTTTCTTCTGTTGTCTGAAACAGACATTTTATGTGATAATTCCTCATAATTCTTGCAATTTTAAGAAATAATTTAGTTGGTGAAAAGGTGAAGAGATGATAGGATGAACCTGCACACCCCACAGAAGAATCCTGTGTAGCCCCCACGCTGAATGACAACAGTTGCAGCATCCCACCTTAGATACACAGAGTTTGGTTAAAAGACTGGGCTCCAGTTCTCAGCTGGTTCTGAGGTGGTCTGAGAAAGGAATAGATAGGTAATAGAAAGACAAACAGAGGAAGATGTTCACAGTTGCCTGATCCAGAGATTGGCCCAAGGCTGGAACTTTCTCCCTGATTTGCTACTACTTGCATAATGTCTCAGGTACCTAAAGATTATTAGGTGCAGTGGTACTACACTACACCTGGTTGTATACTGAAAAACACCTCTTAAAAAAAAGGAAGCTAGCTTTAAAGGAAATAGACATACCTGCTTCCAAAAGGACAAATACTCTCAGCAGCTTTTGTGTCTGCAGTCCTTGCCTGGCATTTTTCTGGAGGTTCAGTCATTGCAGAAACAACAGATGAAACAGAAAATGTCTTCTAAGTAAGAAAAAAATGAACACGTTTCATTCACAATGTTTTCCACATACCAATGAGCTGCATCTCTGGAACAAGTAAGAGTTTGGGTCCAGCTCTGGCCTCAGCTAACTTCAGCTAATCTGAAGTAGGACTCAGCCAAAGCTTTGGCACGGGTCTACCTAGACTATCTCCTTCTCCAAAAAAGGGATCATAAAGACTTTAAACACCAAAAATCTCAGTTTTATTAGAAGAAAATATTTTTTATTTATTTAGTGACTATCTAAGAGAAAACAGAAGAAAAATCTTGCAGTTCTTACTTTGGGCTCTTTCTGCCTGTACCCTACTTTGTAAGTATAGCCTGCTCCCTTTGTTATCTTTCCTAAGAAACTGCGGTAGCTTCTGTCAGAGACACAATACTCAGCACAGTTAACTAATTAAATGAGGAGTAGATGTCCTTCTGTTCTTAGATCTTCTATTTCTATAATTTTTGAAGAGTAAGATAACTTTAAAATGCTTGTAAGTGTTAAAATGCTTTTTTAGTATTAAAAATTCTGCATTGATATATATTAAAAATATCAAAGGCCAGGTTCAACAATGCTTTAACTGTGTAAGCAAAATGAAATTACTTCTGGGAGATTATGTAGGTCAGCTTTAAGACTGAGAACTCACATTAGGTTTTTGAAACTCCATTCCATGTGCCAGGGTAAAATTACATATATTTTAAGTATGATTTCCTTATTTTTCATTTAAGCACAACAATATTACCATTAGTCCTAATTTTAGCAGGAAGATACATTATGTGAGACTATTCAAAGGAATTTGTTATCTATAGCTTTGTGATTGAGAGATCTCAAAACTGGGAGGAATAAGATTGAAAAGTTGACCTGGATGGTGAAATCATATGTAAAGTATTTACCTATAGCAGAAGAACATTTTCACCTTTCCTCCTAACCAAAACTCCCCAGAAGGGAGGCTCAGCAATGACAGTGGATACATATTCATTACTGCACCAGCTCACACCTTCAGGGAGCATCAGCTTAGGTTACAGCAGCCAGTTGTCTTGGAAACACTCAGAATTCAAATGAGTAACTCCAAGAGTGTCTAGGCATATCTCTTCTCCTTCCTATAAAAGCGAGTCTCCTAAACTAGAAGCAGAATCCACGAACACTGTCCCTAAGAGGTAGTTTTCTAAGTGTCATTTATGCTCAGATTTATTTAAGCACTGTTTTTGTTAGGAGAACTGAGTTATTGGTTATGTTCAAAGTTTAGCTAGGGTTGTCAACACAAACCTCCTTATTCTTTAAATGGGAAATAATGGTCTGATCTCAGTCAGAAGAGAATGGATTTTTGTTGATTCCCTTGTTTATAAGATGAGTTTTTAATTATTTTTCAACATGGTTGTTGGAGATAAGAGATGTACAGGCACTGGTGCAGAAAACCCACATGAGCCGTGCCTCACTAAGAGGTGCAGTGTACATGACAGCTCTGCTCAAGAAGCAGAGCATCCATTAACAGGGAACAGTACCCATATTAATGAGTCCAGTAGGAAGGTAGGATTTATTGGTATGGAAATCACACATTATCTTAAGAAGCTTCCAAAATGAAAATGGCTCAACTGGGCCTGCAGCTGTGCATTTGACTGTATAGACATATCGTGTGACTTGCCTATCAGTAGCTCAGTGATCCCTGAAATCAAGAGGGAGCTGTGGGATGCTAGAAAACCATTCTGTGGAAGAATAATAAAAATCCAATTACACTTAAGAGACATCACCATTCATTCATACACAAACTTAATGTTTAAAAGACCATAACTCGTGGAGGGTTTACCCTCTTCTGTAGGTTGCCATACCTTTTCAGGGCTTGGGGAAACTGTCTGCCTTTGCAGCTCTCTCTGCAAGACTTCATTTTCCATTTGCATTGCTTTAACCACAGCTGAAACAGAGGGATCAGGATCTCTCTCACACAGAGTCTTTCGAGTTGCTGAAAGTGGTCTTTCTGGTCGACTTGATGGTCCTGCCACCAAAAGAAGGAAGGAATATTCATTTGTCCAAGCATATACATATGGAACATTACAACAGCACACATTTGAAATGTCAAACTCAGTTACTGACACAAGGCCTTGCTAGCAGTCTGCAACTATTCTAGCAAGGCTGAATCACCCCAATTTGTTTTTATATTAAGATACCAGGTCACATCTACTTTAGACAACAGCTGAAACAGTAACATAAGAGGAGGGAGACTCCACAAATGAGAAATATAATTTTTATGCTTTAAGATTTTTTTGTACTTGCATTGTTCCAATGTTTAGCGGAATGTTTTGTAACAGTTCATTGAAAAAGAGGTATATATAATTTCAGCACACCAGAATTTTTTAGTGTCATTGGGGTGTTCAGCTATTCTGGAGGAATCCCCAGACTCTTCTAGTAAATCAAGGGGAGTCAGAAGTTGCAATCTGCAAGGCAAAATAAATGACCTTATCACTTAAGTAGTCATCAAAATGGCCATATGCATCCCAATCTTCCCAAACATCACGGAGAAATAGAAACGCCACAGCCTATAAACACGGTTAAAAGAAAGGAAATAAAATTTAACAAGAGGCTCTGAGATTGGACTGAAAGAGAAGCACAGTGGTTACATTCAAGGACTTCAAAAGTCAAGGGAAGAAGAGAGACAGAAGTTGTAAAGGCATTTCGATAAGTGAAAATACCGAAGAGCAGACTGACACGGAAGCATGCTCATAATGCTGCCATGAGGTTTACTAAGCAGGACAGTAAAATGGCAGTGGCTGTTTGTAACACTAAGTCTGCCTTGAAAAGACAGGAAGTGACAACTGAACTGAGATTTGCATGCATTCACGCTCCTTAAGCCCTACACCATCCACACTCAAAAAACCTCTCAACGAGCATTAGTCATCTATGTGAATACAGGGACAGAATAGAATCCTTTTTATTTTTCTGTACTATATCTGTATCCTGTTCTGAAATGAAATTAATTTAAAGATTTAAAGTGATAGCTGGATAGCTACCAAGCCCTGTTATAACCTGAGAAAATGCTACATGCATCTTTGGAAAGTGGTCAAAGCAAGCATCTGCTCAGACAGATGGTGAGTAAGGGTCTCAAAAGCTACAGATATTTATTCTGAAGATAAAAAGAATTAGCTGTTTTTCCTCAATTTGCTTTTCCGCCAATTAAGAAACTAATACTTTGACTTTTTCAGAATCCTCAGCTTTATTGTTTTCTTGGGACACATCTGGATCTTGCATCTTCGTAAAGGGTCTTCACCAGAGCACGGTAAACTTCATCTCAGGCCTATCAAAGCTCATGTTCATCAGACCTGTTAAGGGCTGTGCTGAAATAACAACTGCAGCCATGAATTCAGCTCCTGCAGTTGGGGGTGGTTTGGTTTTTCCCCCCCTGCCAAGGTAAAGACCACATCTTATTAGCAGATTTCTAGAATAAGCAGCAGTGTCTTCCAAATGGTGTTCTCCAGTCCAGGAAAAACATTTTCCAGTATGATACTAGAGACCAGCATATCTACCCAGCACTGGAGACTGATCTGCAGCATTCCAGGTGTAAATACAGTCTCAAGCAGCAACAGAGCTGGTTTTGCCATGCTGTGGAGAACTATTCCTTTAGTGTTATAAATTCATTGTGTTAAAGCCTTCCACCAAAGGGTGAATTGCTGATTTTCAGAAGACATATTTCTGTTAATACCACAGGGAAGAGATCTCTATGAGCAATGTGAGAAACACTGAGCAAGCGTAAGGATTGAAAGGGAAAGGAAAGTCTTATGCTGTGGAGGCAAAAAGAGAAGAAAGGTGGTGAAAACATAGCAGAAGACTAAGGTATACAGGCTCTCTCACAGTTTTACATAAGTCAAAACACTTGAAGTGGTAAAAACAACAACTGAAAACCTGACAAAACAAACAAACACACACAAAACCAAAAAACACCAAAGCAAAAAAAAAGGACAACAGGTAAGAAAAAAAAAAATAAAAAAAAAAAATCACTGTGTGTGTGCTGACATTACAACTGAGACATAATGATAAAAAAAAAAAGGCATAAAACCCTCTCCTTATAGACATTATATATTCTTATTTCTTACTAGAACAAATTCTTTCATATCTTTCCTGGTGCAAGAATTCAGCAGAGAGTGGCCGAGTGATTTTATTTTTTACCACAATTGGTCTGACAGGAATGTAGATTTCAGCATTATCTTTTCTTTTTGCTGAGAGAACTCGTAGTGACTTCACTTCTGCAAGATAATAAGGGAACAGAAAAAAAAAAAAAAAAATCAACTTCAGAGATATCTAGGAGCAGCCAGCCAGGGAAAACTTACCAGGTCTTAAGTGTTAAAATATTCCCACTTTAATTTCGCTTGCATCGTTAAAGTCATAACCTCCATCCTCCCTCCCTTTCACTGATACTGTTCTACTGATGCAGAAGTACATATGCACAGCTTGCACTGACTTAGAGAAACAAAATAAAATACATCATTATGAGGTACCAATATATCTCATCTGTACCAGACATTTACCTGCATTACTGTCAAGTAAAGCAAAAACCAAAAAAAGGAAGTCCTGAGTCACTTCTTAACATAGTTCTATCAAGATAAACTCTTAAAATACAGACTAAAATGTCTTTTTTTAAAGGGGGACAGGGTTGCCTGGCGTAGTTCAGAAGAATACTTCACTTTTTCATTTGAGAATTATTAATGGCTCCATTGTTCGCATCACAGCTTTGAAAGTTCTCTCAGAGAAAAAAACCAGAACAACCAACCCTGTACTCTCCCAAAGATTTTGTTCTCACTGTTGCTCCATCTCTTGTTGCTACCTCTTCTTCTGCCATCTCTCCCCATTCACACTACAGTCACCTCCATGATAATGAGGGGGACATTCCTTTATTCAATTTGTTCAAAGACTGTTCCTCTTAAGTGAAGCAATAAAGGAAGAGGGGAGAGAACAAATGGAAGAGGAGAGAACAAAGAAAAAAGAAAAAAGGAGAAAAAAGAAAACCCAACCCAAACGAATGTACTTGAAATGAACGGGGAGGGAATTCTGGGAAATACTGATTATACGTCAAGGTCTGGTTTCTGCCCGTACTCTCTGCCTTTAAGAAGCTAAGCATTTCTGAGACCTAGTGACTGGTTTGGGGCTTGGACATTGAGATCTCCAGAGCAGAGGACCTGACAAAAAGAAGCGGTTCATAGCCAGAGCTATTTGCTTTCTCAGATTAATACATCTTTCATCAGGGCTCAATAGCACATGCTATGACAAGTATCCAGCACCAAAGGTGGGAACTGGGGGAAGTTGAGACTGGGAAGTTTTGGCTGCCTGGATTACTGCAAAACCAGTTAAAAATATAAAAAAACTTAGTAATCTCATGAGAAATCTCACAGACAGCCTGAGACAATCTTAGGTCAAGTGCCTAGCCCTGGTGGTGCAAGCACGTTAACCAGGGACATATCTTTGTCTTTGCAAAAATATTCTTAATGTAAGAGGATGCAAGTGTCCCAAATCAGGAGATTAAAACAACAGGTCTGCTAAAAGTATGAAAACTCATGAGACTATGGACTAATCATCAACGATTAACCAGCAGCAATTCCCTTAGAAGTAATGTACTCAAAGAATGATTGTTATTATAATACTGTAGTAGTAGTGAATAATAGAGTCTTACTGCTTTGATCCTGGTTGAACTCCAACATACTAAGTGCACCAGAATCAAGGCCAGAGCATCTCCCAGCATCCTGATGTTCAGAAGCTTCTTTCTGCAATGATCTACTGCTATGCAACTGAAGGTCTCCAAGGCTTGTAATTGTTTCATCAGTGGGAGATGATTCTGAAAATACGTCCTCTTCAACAGAGACATCATCATCATCATCACTAAGTGAGTCTTCTTCCATCCTTTTCTCTTCTATACTGAGTTGCAAGCTGCTTCTCAATTTCTGGTACAATTCAAACAGATTTGTCAGAAAAGCTCAAACCTGTATTTTAAAATAAACCCATGTGTCTGCCTCTTCCATAGGAGAAAGAAAAATCTTCTTGTGAGCTCAGAGCCATGATACAGCTAAAAATATTAACATTCCTATGTCACATTTTCACTTTTCTCATGAGGACTTGTAAAGAAAAATCTTTTGTTCCATCTCATCAGAATACTTGCAGGAAAATTCTGTAGGCCAGGAAATCTTTATGTGCAGAACTAATTTTTAGGAATAAGTAACAAACAGGAGGTAAGTAATGGAGAGAGCAAGGACACATTCTTTCCAGTCTCACACAGTTAGATTATCACATCTTTTTGCTTCCTGTTTGAAGACTAGCTGCAATCCATATTTTCCAAATACCTTCACAAAACTGCAAAGCTATATAATAGCAACTTCTTTATAAGCAGCTGGATAGATGGTAACAGTCCTGTCCTGTACACATCTGTACTTCAAAAAACAGTAGAAAAGAATTGTGGTCTAATGGGCTATGCTTCCGGTTTACACAGATTTCTTAAGTGGACACACTGTAACAGGATTTTATGTAGTAAGTAATCTGGTTTGAAATTTACTGTGGAAAAACCTGCCCTACCTCTCTCACCATATGCCTCAAACAGCATAGGCAATTCTGGAGAGCCTCGTGTTTTTATGAAAGAAGAAGGAAAATATCTTGCATATCTTAAATGCTTTTTTTTCTTACTTTGTTGCTATTAGAGTTTTGAGGTAAGTATAGGTCAGCAAACTATACAAGTGAAATGAAAACCTGAGGGTATCTTAGGTACAAAGGAATGGTGACAGTGTATGTTCAGTTGGCAATGAAAGCTTCAAGCTGCTCTTCTGCTACAGATTACATGTTGGGAAATCCATGTTGACAGAAACATACTACAAAGAGCCTGCAAACTTAGGTTCAAAAAAGGGTCTATAAGCAACCTGAGGCTTGATATTGAGCAGGTCTTTATGACAGTCAAGACTAATATTTCAAGTTACTTGACAGGGAATTGTAGGGCTTTCCTTTTGTTTTGAAGCCTAGCGACATCTGTGTTGTAACAAGACATTCCAGAAAACACAATGTAGCTTCAGGTAAACCAGAAGTATTTCCACCTGGGATACAAAGAAAAGTGAGGGGTTGGTTTAAAATTATTAGCTTACTACTTACCCATAAATGATTATAACTATCCATCACTGTAAACATGTCACTGGTTTATAGAGGAAAAAAAAACATAAGCTCAAAAGCAATATAGGAAAGGTAGAATGATGCAATCTAGGGAAATATGCTTGGCAAGTTTGATGTCAGCAGTAAGATCTGTAGACAGTTTCACATACAGATGCTGTTCCACTACCCAGAAAAACTTCATTGATGTCATTAATTGGTTAGGCAGAAAAAGATTCATTAATTTATGTCAATTTATTTTTTTAAGGACAGGACATTTGTGAAGTGTGCTGGAACAAACTGCAATTAGGAACCAAATGGAAGGCTGAACTGTCAAACAACAGAGTCAGTAAAATGACAACCCTTGATGGAAAGCAACCGTATTGATTATAGTTTGAAAACTTTACCTTTGGCTAGGTAAAACAATGGCATGGAATAATTTTAGCATGATTATTCTAAAACTAACCTAAATTTGGAAAAAATACTGTTTAAGCTTTCTATAACCTGACTGTCAAGAGTGATGTTCATGTGGACAACCATTAAAGGAATGGAGTCTCCTTGGTTCTATCCAACAGAAACAACATTCAACTTTTTTAAATTAGCACTTCACTTGTTACAGCATCATTAACTGAGATGAGATTTTCAAAGTAGATTTACTTTTAATTTTTTCTTTCTTTATGTCATATCTCATCAATGCAAAATCATCCAGCGAAAGGAACACTATATACTGGGTTTGCACGCTTTCGTCAGAACTGATACCTGGGCCTCTTCACATTTCAATTGCCACTACCATGAACAATAGAAGGCAACTGCCAACTATACCTGGGAGTGACAGAGAGAATCATCACCATTTGTCTCCACACTCAAGCTTTCATAAGGTTCAAAATCCTCAGAGTACTCAAGGGGAGGTTTAAGGCAGAGTTTAGCCCCTTTTTCTGTTTTAATCTTCACAGTTCTCTGTTAAAAGAAGCATTCAAAGAAATTAGACATCTTTTGTGCTGTCAGCAGTACAAAAGGAATAATCATCATATTTTACATAACAATATCTTGATCAAGCAATGCTTTTGCTCTCTGTTCTATAGAAGGTGTCTGTCCTCCATGAGCTCACCATTGGGTCCCTGCATTATGGTTTAGCTGCCCTCGTCAAACTCCCCAACTGCTGCTGCTCTCCACAGAACGGGCCTCATCCCCAGGCAGGAACGTCCCTGGACATCCAGCCAGGGCAGCTCCTAATCAAGTAGGATGATTATTTGGCTAACACCTCATCTCTTCAGAATTTCCATTTGTTTTGTTGAGTCATATTCCTTCACAGGTTAAGCCAGACCCTTCTTTAGGCCAAAAGAAAAAAAGACCATTGAGGTTTCTCCAGTGAGCCAAAACTATGTAGTTAAAGGATCCACATTTCTTATAGGCAGGTATTTTAATTAGCTATGCATTTTCCTCTCTTCTGATCTACCAGAATCTTTCACAAATTACAACTTAAGCAATGCAAATTACACCTCTGTGCTCCTTAATACTATTGCAGGGTGGAGAACACCAGTGACAGGCATGGGTGGATCTCCACAATAAGATTCTCCATCCTTTGCACTAGATAATCTCTTGAGACTTTCCATCAGAGATGTTAAAGTAACAACTACTCTGCTGGAAGACAGACTGACCCAATCACGTAAAGGCTACAAAAGTTTCCACGATGGATGTCACCAAAATCAAATCCTTTCAATGAGATTTGCCTCTTTGGGCTTCAAAGTACAGACACAACTGGTCAGGGTATCATTTCACATTGTCAGTCATTATCCAGACCAAACCAAAAACTCAGATTCTACAAGAGTGCCAGCTACCCAGTATCTGCTAGTTGCAACCATTTCCCCCTAAAATCATTTACGATCAAAGAATTAGTTCAAAGACACATTCTTTCAAGCTGTTCCTTACCTGAAGCCAAGCTCTGCGTTGTATTTTGCCTGGTGCAGCCCGTGTGCCGTGTTCTCGCAACTCACTCTTTTCTAGCTCAGCTGCTTTTTCAGAACATAGAGACAAGAAAATAGAAATATGCTATTTGACAACACACACCTTCATTTGCAGTTTGTTTTGGTTCTGTTGTTTGTTTGCTCCACACCCCCCACCCCGATAAGGACAGAAGAGTAAGTCTTTGACATGTGAATGGTATCAACAACTGCTGCACTTCAAATACTGCCTACTTGTGTATTAGTGGCAGGAGTTTTGAACCTCTTTTGGGACAGTCATCATCATGCACATTCAAGATAATAAATTAAGGATACATTAGCTTAAAACAACTGAATCTCCACATTCATTACCACGGAAGTATAGAAATACACTCTAGAATAGGGTTCTACATCATCCTAACTTCTAGCTGGGTAGATTGTAAGATCTGTTTTAGGAAGTCAGCTGAGCCCAGTACCCATACTACTGAAGGCAGCCAATGATGAACAGGACTTCTATGAGCAACAGGTTATACACTGGGTTTGCAAAGGAATTTTATTTCTTCTCAAACTAAGAAAACAAAGTTCTGGCAGATTAAACAGAATGTATTAGGTATTTTAACATACTGTGCAAAGGATTCAAGTAAAAGTCATAAATGAAGGACAAACAATGATTTTTGTTCATTTCTAAGACAAGGAAGACTTTGTTCCAGAACTCATGCAAAAATTCTGTGTATGGTCAAGAAGAATTAAGGGTTCCTGTGCTGGAAATGGTCCTAACTTACAGTGGAACAATGGATTTTTGAGAAGATGCTTTGATTGAGACAAAGAGACAAACATCGTGCAGGCCACATCAGTATCCGCAATGGAACAAGGACATTGCCAACGCTCTCTATAGCACCCTAAATAAAGGCATCTCATTTCCTATGTCTGAGACAGATTTACAGCTTCTATTTCTTCTCAGTGGAGGAAAATAGCTGATGCAAAACCTTTTTTCTTAAACCATAATTTAAGAGTCACCCTAAGCCAACAGAAACTGGCACTACAATAAAAGCAGTTGTCCTACAATGGTCATACAATCACAGAAAGATTGAGTTTGGAAGGAAACTCTGGAGGTCACCCAGTCCCATGTCCCATTCAAAGCAGGGCTTACTTCAAAATTAGATCAGGTCGCTCATTACAATTCTCAATACCACATTTTCTTTTTTGGGTTGGACAACTCTACAGGCACCTGTGTAGTGAACTGTTCCGAGAAGGGCTATGGGCAGGTTTCAACTGAGAAAAAACAAAAGAAAGATTACTTCTATTTTTAGTCATTTGTGCAATCTGGTTCACCATGAGATTGCACAAATACTGGTACAAGCAGATAGGAGAGAACAGGCACAGGGTAGGACCACTCTTAAAGGAACTGTGTGTGCTTATGTTAGTGAAGAGCGATCATAAAATTACAGAGCAAGAACAACAAGATGATGTTCTATTGCTTCAGCACAAAGTATCTGTCTATTAGGTCTGAAGCAGGACTAAGAACAGAGGAGAAAAGAAATGGACTGCTCCAAGGAAGAAAAAGAACCCTTCCAACTATAGTTCCTCCATTAGGCTGTTCCTAAGTAACCTCAGAAATACTTGGCAGTCATTAGTGTTGGTGCTGATTGCTCTGGGGCTCTTCTGGTACTGAGGGTGAACTGTCCTAGAAGCACGGTCCAATTCAGACATGGCTTTGGGACAGAATTGGAAACACCTTTCACGTCCTAAACAATCCATCTCTTCTAAGCAACTGCCCAGAAGGTCACTCATGTGTGCTACAAGTGTAAGCAGAAAAAGGGGAGAGAGTAGGACTCACGCTACCACTGCTGAGCATTTGGTTCTCAGAATTGTTTTGAGTATTTTGTGATGGATTCATGTGACCACATCTCTCTAAACCAAGAAAAACAGTAGCTCAATTCCCAAGCAGAAGTTGATGCAGCTGAGCTAGTTGTCTGTGCTACAAACATTACTTTAGAACAAAAACATCCTTCTCATGGGATGGATGTGACGCGAATACCAACCACTATCTGTTTTGGAACACGAAATAGGTCCACTGGTGTCATTCCCTTGGAGACTTGAGCTGACTGTGCCTATTGTAGTAGCCAAGAACAGAGTAGTACATCATCAAAATATTAGTTATAATCAAAGGAGGCCTCATGCTGCCCTTAAGCCACATCCTTGTGACCACACTGACATTCCCTGGAAGTACAGGCATGGTTGTGAAACCGTGGCTGGTTGATACCCGCCCAGAAATGACAGTATACCTAGACACCAGATCCACTACCTTATAAGCCCATCATTTTAATTCATTTACCAAGCCTAAGCATGGAAAGTTTATCAATCACTATTATCATGAATTACTCCTAGGGAACACAGACAAAGAAAATAGTCCAGACAAATAGATTTATAATGACACCTTCATGAACCACAAAGAGGGATTTGTGCCCGTTCTGTATTATTAAGTATCACACATTCCTAATTTTTCAGTGAAGACTAATCCTACAGAGGGATGCTTTAGAAGTAATGATGCAATAACTCTCATGGGAGATGGATAGGGAAGGAAATTCAGTGCTGTATCTCAGCTAGAAATCATTTCTGTAAGTAAAATCATATTCAATCATTGAGAAGAAATGCCTAAAAATGAAACAGACCACAAAATTGCTAAGGTACTACCCCCAGGCAAGAAACTTATACAGATCACCAGTGATTCCCACTCTGGATTCTAGTGGCAAAATCAAACAGAAGAAAAATGACAGGATGATGATTCAGTTGGCAACTTTCACTGCAGCTACACGTGTTTAAAATAACAACATTGAAGAGCTGAGGCATAGCAAAATACTCAGTTCACTTTTGCAGAGATAACGCTACTGTCTCCAAGTTGGTGAAGCTGAGGAAAAGAACTGTTTGCCACTGAAGTCTTTAAAGGTGCCTAAAACAAACTGAAGTATTCTGCCTTCACTGAATCAAATGACATTAAGCAACCATGAAAAGTAAAAGCTTTTGGTTAAGCTTAGAGATAACACGTACAACAGAACTTCAAAAGGAAATTTCTCTTGACAGAGTTCTATTACAGCTCCTGACACAATATCCCCACACCAATTTTGGACCAAAAAGTCAAAGATCTTGTTTTACAACTTCTTTAGCTACCTAGAGGTCTATCACCCTGGTGTGACAGAGCACACACTTCCCTTCGTTTTCCAATATCCAACAATGTGAACTTCTTTGCATCATTACAGTTGTTTTTACCTTCATACAGAAGAGTGAAACTAGGTGACTAGCTGATTCCCTGTCACCATCCCCTATAACCTGCAAGAGATTATATACCCGACACCTAAGCCTGAACACACTTCAACTTGAAAACAAATAGTATGCACCCAGGAAATTAAAGAAAAAACAGATGGAGGTTAGACTGATGGTTAGAACAGTTGCTGAAAAGTTATTGTCGAGATTAATAATCTTTCAATCACAATGAATGATCAGATTAAGTAACTTTTAAAACTCTTTTCCTTTTCAGGTGAAAAAAAAGCTCAAGCAGACACTAGCTGCCCTGCAACAGATTAAAAAACCACTCTAAGACAGACAGGTTATATCAAGTGTGAGGATAACAGGCTACGGTTGGTAAACTGCTTTACACAGGGATTTACTGAAATCAACTTCGTTTTCATTATGCTGAGTAGATTAGAAGGCCAGTAAAGCTCACACTTAATACATTCATACATGCAAAATTATTCCTGTCACTACATTGCTCTCTCTGACAGACAGACTTAAATTAGAAACAAAATACACATTTTTAAATAAAGCCAGCTAATCACTGGCAGAAAATGGTAGATTTTCTTTACTGCAAATATTTAAATAAAGATTAGCTCTCTTTTTAAGACAACTATTATAGCTTTAACATAATTTATCAGCTTAATGCAGCTATTACTGGATATAATTTGATTATAGTCTATGTCACCAAGTGTCATTTGTCTAAAGGCCACCAGATTTAGGTAACGTTGAAGACCATCACATTTTAAAGCCTGTTAAGGGTGTTACGTATCAGACAAAGGTTTAGCATTATTTTACAGTGACAGTGTATATACATTTCTAATCTCCTAGTTTGAGCTCTAACCAGTTAACAAACGGAGAGATGAGGAAGTTAAACTTTGTAATTAGTCAGGGAACAACTGAGAAATGGATAGGGTGTTGCAGAGACCGTTCCTTCCCTACAACCAGCTTAAGTACTCCAACAAAAGGGTCCCATGGAATTTCATTCTGCAAAGCTCAAATGTTGCTGTCTCTTTACCACAGCCTGACCAGTAACCTCACCAACTCAATTACAGTCTGATGAGTAAATGTTCAAAATAGTTCTAGATTGCAATCTCTGTAAAACTCTGTCCTGGTTTTGCTGGGACAGAATCCCAGTTCACCCTTGGTCTAGAGGTCAGTAGCAGTTTGGAGTCAGCCAGAGCAGCTGACCTAAATTAGCTACAGGTGTATCCCAGACCAGAAACATCACCCTCAGTACAGAGAGATAAGTTTGCTCTTGCTTCTCCCCACCCCTGGAAGGGCTCACTCACCATTCCTTTCCCAAGGGCAGCCTTTCCATTTATTGTGACCTCTGTACATTCACTGGGCAGAGTACAACTTTGTATACTTCTTATTGGTATTAGTTTTGCTGTTTCATTAAATCCGTTTTCATTTCAACCCCAAGGTCTCCTCCCCTTTTTGCAATCCACCTTCTCTGCTGGGGAAGGGTTACTGGGTGATAAAGCAGCTGCTGTTGTTTAGCCCCAGATACCAGCTAAATGTAGACAAACTCTCCTGCAACTTACCATTTGTCCTGGTTGTCTTTGTCTCATTTTTAAGGTAGCCATGTGAGCTGATTTTTCTGCTGTGATTTCTCAGCTCTGAATTAGCTCCATTCAGATACAGAGAAAATCCTTGTTCTAACTGCTCCAGTTTGATTTGTATAGGATCCTTTCTTTTTAAACGTCCCAGTAGCCTGAATTAAAAATGATAATAATTCATCCTTACTCGGTGCGCACACAGATGGTCAGATCAGCAATAAATACAAAAACACACGATGTCACAAACATGAAAAATATGTTCATAATTCAAATAACAATTTGAGAACATAGCTTCCAGGACTTGTTCCTGTTCTATACTGCTTCTAGGAGTACCTCCAGGCTGTGACATATGAAGTTTGACCAAACCTCTCCCTTTTGAGATTTTTTTCTGTCTTGTTCTTATTTCAGATTATTTTTTTTCAATTTGTAATTTAGCATATTTAAGCTTTCTTCTTGTTCAAGAGTTTCATTTAGCATGTCAAAAAGCTTAAAAATAGTTGAGCTCTTTTCCAGAAAAAAGAAAAAAGATTATTAGTGCTTTGAAACTTGAGGGGGAAAGCCCCCAGTCAACAGTGCAGTTGAAGATGCCATAAAATTAATGTCTGCCTAAAATAATATTAAAAAAAAAACCAAACAAAAAAACCCACCCAAAAAACCCATAACTTTCCCCAGGATTCATTTGAGCGAAACACCTACCCTCCCTCTTCCAAGTCTCATCTTCCCTCCTTTAGCCATGAGTTATACTTAGTCCATCCTAATTCCTTTGGCAAGGTGATATGCAGGCCAAGAGATTGGGGTCATGTGGGTGACAATTTGCAGCTGCCCCCACACACTCCTTCCTGGTTTCCCTTTGATTCCAGGGTGGGTCCATCCACAGGCCAAAGTCCCAAGGGGTGTATCCATTCTGATGTGAGCCACCTTTTCCCAAGCGTGTGTCCCCAGTGAACCCAGCAGTCCTGTGTGCAGCATGCCCCCGAGGACCACTCCACACCCTGCAGACACCGCTCTCTTGCATACCCACCAGGCTGCTCCAGCTGATGATGCTCAGACACACGTTGACTGTTCCTGTTAGTTCTGGATCCCACAGGAAGCAGCTGTGACTGGACCAGGGCAGTACCTGACCCGCTCCCACACAGGGGCTACTCTGCAGCCCCCACTATTCAAAAGTGACAGTGGTGTCCAGTATAGGAATGCATCCAGCCTCCCCCTTCTGCAAGGTACAGCTGCCACCTGCTTGTCATGTTGTAATTCTGTGGCATGTTTCCACCAAAACTCAGACTGAGAGCTCTGATAACAAGGGTGCAAGTTGTTTCATCCTTTTCTAAAACTGCTGTAGGAAACTATACAGAAAAGAAAGCCAAGTTCACAAAAAGTGGCTGTTCTTCTAACATAACTGTGGCTTTTTTAGTTTTGGTTTTTTTGTCTTTTCACCAAAGCATTCAGTTTGTTATAGAATGGGTGTAAAAATCTCATACCTTGTGCTAAAGGAAGGAAGCTGGAAAGAAAGTTCTGTAGACCCTTCTAAACGAACCTGTGAAATTCATCTGCCTCAGGTACAACGACAGGAAGGTTCACAGGAACAAAGGTTAAAATGTCCCCCCTTAGCTGAACCTAACTTTGTACATTTCATTTCAGCAGCTTTTACACGCTATTTTCTATATTTCTGACAACATAAAAGCTTTGCCTCATAATAATATCCTCACATGGCATAAACTGCCAATTACTTCTGAAACTAGAACCTCTTGCTCTATAAACAAACATCTTCCCTGTAAGCCATAGAAACAATAGCTATTTTACTAATAAATTTATCTACCTTTTCAAGTATGCTGAAGAAATAGTGTCAGCTCCTCTAGAAATAAGAGCTTTAATGTACTTAGCAAAGGGAAGAGAATAACCTGAATGCTTTAAGACGCAGCGAGTCAGACTTTGCATCACAGGTTTTAAACCCAAATTTTTTAACTAATACAACTGCTGATAGTAAATCCTGTATCAGATATTACACAACAAGTATTACATACTCAATGGTGGTAACAATTTGGTATCTCACCGGTTTTTCTGCTGAAGAGATATTAAATATTCATCATGTTTTTCATCAAAGTCAGTCACCATGTCCTTAAAATAAAGCTGAAATGAGAATATAATTATCACACTGAAGTGTAGAAATGATTCAATTACAGAGAACTTCGAGGTTTGCACCCTCACTACACAAGGACAGGAAGAAAAAAATTCCTCCTTCATCAAAGCATAAAACTATCAGTGTAGCAAATAAAGATCCTGAAAAACAGAGAAAACATTACATGTTTTACCTATTTTTCAAAACCCTTCACAATCTACTGAAGAGCCTAAAAATACTAAAAATTGAAAGCATATATTATACTGAGATTATAATCTATGAACTATCATGAAAGTCAATTCTGGGGCACAAACTGAAAGGGCCACATCCATAGCCCAACTGGAGAATGAATTTCCTGATTGCTATAGGTCACGAGACCAGTTAATTCTAGAACTTACTCACTGCAAATGCCGTATGCATTGAAAACATTTAACTAGAATTTTACTTTGCTTGCCTTTCAAGAAATAAGAAGTTTTCCAGCAGTTCCCACCAAACATCCCAGAGCTGTTGCTGCAAGTTGTGGTTGGGTCTTCTCTTGTACACTCAGAAGTTTAAACTGGCCACCAAAACAATTAATTTCGTTCTACACCGTTAAAAAAAAACAAAACCAAAAAGCCCCAAACCCTGTATTTTGTCTCTTACCGCCTGCAGTATCTGTGTAACAACACTGCCCCTTCCCACGCTCTCGCTACAGTAACGCGGCCTCGGGGCTAAACCGCCACGTCTCCCGAGCCGGAGGGCAGAGCAGGGTCTCAGGCCCAACGGCCGAGCGTTTAGCGCCGGCGGGCCCTTGGCGGAGGAGAGCCCGGGAGCAGAAGCCCCGCAGGAGCGGGAGCAGAGAGAGCTGGAGCAGAGGCCGCTGCCTTGGTTTGGGGCGTTGCCTTGGTTACGGTCGCGTATGTGGCGTCACTTCCGGCGCCTGCGCGGAAGCGGCGGCGGCTATGGAGGCGCTGTGGGCGCTCGTGGACGAGGTGTCCCTGGAGGGGCTGGATGGGGTGACGCCGAGCGCGCTCTGGCACCGCCTGGGGGCCCGCTCGCCGCCCTTCCCGCTGCCGCTGGAACCCGCCACGCGGCAGCTCCTCTGGGCCGCGCTCAGCGCCCAGCCCGACGTCCGCTTCTACCTGCTGCCGCGGCCGCGCCCGCCGCTCCGCCTGTACGACCGGTGAGAGCGGCCCCGCTCCCCGGCCGGGCCCGGCAGAGCCCCCTCCGCTCGCAGGCCGCCGCGCTTCCCTCCCCGCTCCCCGTTCCCCGCAGGTGCTCGGGCAGGGCTCGCTCCTCTGCCGTGACGAGGCGGGCGTGGCGCTCCGGCAGCCCCGGGGGCTGCCCCCGCCTTCTCGGGAGCCGCTTGAGGAGGAGGCGGAGGGCGGGTTTGAAGGCTGCTCTTCGGGAAGGCCTTACGGAGCCCTGGCTAGATTGCCATCCTCAGGGTGTTGACCGCTTCGGTACAAGCAGAATCTCTATGTCTCAGTTTATTCGGGTGGATGTGGGGGGTGTTTTCTTTTCTGTGCACTAGCATTTCAATACGTTTCTTTTATTCCCACTACTTCATTATTTTAATATTTGAGGATCAAATGAAGTATTCCTCTCCTCCTTCATAGTATTCTGCATGCTGATAAGGTTTGGTTGTACTTAGAGTGCAGCTCTACTCTTTTGTGTTTTCCTGTTTTGAGCTTTAAAAAAGTTTTGGTTTTCCAGGCTATTTCATAGAGGTATCGGCATTGTTTATGACAATCTTACGTTCTAGTTACACATTCATCTTACTCGGTCACATGTTGGTTCTCTGCTTTCATTTCAGATACGAAGAGATAGACCTTGAAACAGGAATACTGGAAACCAAGAGAGATCCTGTGTCTTCAGATGATATTTATCCTGTCCATATGATTTTGGATAATAAAGATGGTATACAAGGTTCCTGCCAGTATTTTAAAGAGAGAGTAGATATCACTGATCAAATAAGGAGGAAGGATTTGCAGCCTTGTTGTACTTATGTGGAAGCTGTTGAAAAGTGAGTGAAATCCTTATATCTGGGATTAAAAGGTTTTTAACTCAAGTGGCAGAATTTAATCCTTACTTAGTTTATGCAGGTTATATCAAGACTGGCATTTGGGGGAGGGGTGATTGGTGTCTCTGTTTTTATTGAACAAATAATAACTTACTGTTTCCCTTTCTGTTTCATAGATGGGGAGAGAAACTTGTCATTGTTGCTTCTCAAGACCAGCGTTACCGAGCTTTAATAGGCTGGGAGGGGGACCCTGACTTAAAACTCCCTGACTTCTCCTACTGTATTTTGGAGCGTTTAGGTCGTGCTAGGTGGCAAGGAGAGCTTCAGAGGGACCTTCACAGTGGGGCTTTCAAGTAAGTTTATATCTTGCTATATGAATTAGGTCAAAGCTAATAAGTTTTCAGTGATTCTTTATAAAGATCTGTCCACTTAAGACTTGCTGTGTATTGATTTAAACTGGGACCTTTATTGGTTGTGTCTCCTGTTTACTACCAGGAGCACTTGGCTCTTGGAGCCTGCATTGCTACAAGTACACTGAACTCCTCCCTGAGTTCTTTATACTGCCTGATATTTTCTTATGGAACCAGAGCTTGTCTCTGTTGGGTCAATCCAGAAGTTTCTAATTTGTGGAAATGCTTGCTTTCTCTGAAACACTTTTTCTTCAGATTTGGGATGGAACAATTATTTTCTTTTTCTTTTCTGAACTGCTGAGTGAGCATCTTACCTTGACAAAGTTCTGAGGATTCTTGAATGCCCCCTTTGTGTCCCCAGCATTTGCCCAGTGTGACATCTTCCTCTCTTGCCTGAATGGGAGCTTGAGTTACTGGTTCCCAAAGTAGACCATGTACTTTGTTGCTGGAGGAGCATTCCCAGCCTCCTGGGGAACTTCTGGGTTTGTATTGCAATGCTGGAGAATATTAACATTGCTCTTAAGGATCTACTGCTTTTAGCAGATGAAATGTATGTAGCTTGAAAACCACACTGGCATTGTTTTTGCCACTCTTTAGGTAACTGAGATGATGGGGGTGGAGGGGAAATCTTTTGTGGCTGCTTTTCTGTCAGTTCAGTGGCCTGAGTCAGCTCACCAAGGGATGAGATGAAAACAAGGTGGGCTGTGATTGTTGTGTGGTCAGGAGTTAAAAAGAGAGGATGGAGAAAGGGCCTGGAGGTACACGTCTGGTTCAGCTGTCTCATCAAACCATGTCATGATATTATGATTGTGCATAGAAACTGCAGATTAAAGTCAGAGAGATTTCTCACTGCTTAATTGGATTAACAATGAAAATCACTTTCACAGGTTCTCTTAACTTTGGCACTTCCTAATTTTGAGGTTGTCACTTTGAAAATTAACACCTGCCTCTAAGACCACGGGTAATTTAGGTCAAGTGTTTTGGGATAATGGATAATTAGGATTCATTTACATCAGTTCCTATGTCTACAGATATCTTCTCATCTTTTCTTTAGAGTGGATGCTGGAAAACTTCATTATCACCGGAGAGTACTGGACAGAAATGGTCTCATAACAATGCAGTCCCATGTCATAAGGCTACCGAGTGGAGCACAGCAGCACTCAATTCTTCTGCTTCTGACTCGCTTTCATGTTGATAGGTTTGTGCCACTTAGATGTTTTAAAGATCTCCTGAGTAGACTGTGACCTTTTACTTTGATGAAAATGTACTCTGTTGTCACAGAACCATCAAAGTTTCCTGGTGTCGACTCTATTCAATTTCTTTATTAACTCCTTTTTCAAATGCTGGACAGTTTAAAACTTACTTGTGTTGGAGCTGTAAGTATTCATGTGCCTGTCACCTGCCTATAGAAGCCTAACTCTTTTTATTGTAGCTCTAATCCTATTAATTTTGAATATTCTTAGTTCAAGCACATTTCTGAGTGTGAGGTTTTGTTTCCTTATTTATGACTAGAACTTGTGCTTCTGTGGATTGCCAGTGAAGTAACAGCTTGGGCTTAGTCACTGTGCTCTCAGCTGGAGTCTCTTCTTAGTGACAGATTCTCTTGTGTTACTCACAGAAGGATAAGAAAACAAAAATTTCTACACCAATCTGAGAACACTTTAGCATACTTTCCCTAGTGAGTGACACTTTGTAAAGGTACACTTTGTGTTTATAAAGTTACATGCATGCTTACATATAAAATAATTTTCTTTTTTTGGTTAGGAGGAGCAAATATGATATTCTGATGGAGAAGCTCTCGAGTACCCTAAGTGCTCGTTCAAACCAGATGGAAACATTAGGAAACTTGAGGGAAGAATTGGTGAGACTTGCTACTCTTTCAAATTCTCACTCATGTCAAATCTAAAAGATCAGTATCAAAGGCAGTCATTCATACAGTCTGTTTTCTAAAGTTGCAGAAAATTTTGGGGTAGGATATCAAAAGAAGGATCTTAAAAACCTACTAGATGAAGTTACCGTTGCTGTTTGTCAAAAGGAAGGATGTCCTGGGTTTGCTTTGAGTTAATTACCACACGCAGCTGCTGGCTCAAGCAGTTGGGCAGGGCTGCAGCTGGGAGGGGGTCACAGCCAGCATAAACAACTGAATCAGCCAGGGGGGTATTTGATACCATACTGACAGCATGCCCCCTATATAAGAGGAGGGCTGGGCCACGGTAGTGGTGATTCTTTTCAGCTTGTTTCTGTGTGTGGTTTCAGCTTGAAGCTGGAGCAGGGAAAGCAGCATCTCAGGTGTTGGTAGAGCCTCATGGTTTCTATCATTTGCTTTGTGTAATATTTTGTTAGTGTTATTGTTATTACTGTTGTTTTCTTCTCCCTTTGGGTTGTTTTATTAAACCGTCCTTATCTCAACCCATGGAGTCTCACCTTTTTCTTCCTTCTGATTCTCCTTCCCATCCCACAGGAGGGGTATGGAGTAGGGGGAGGCAGTGGAAGAGAAGCTGTGGGGCATTTAGCTGCTGGCAGAGGTTAAACCATGACAAAGGAGTTCTATTCAGTCCACAGTTTCAGAGAAATTTTGTCACTGGATGTCCTCAAGCAATTCTTACTTGCACGTTGCTGCTGCTTGTTTGGATGGTAGAGTTGGAGGGATAGAATGTGTTCCAGAAGCATCATGCACTCTGCCTGGTGTTTGCACTAGCTGGCTTTAAGGTTCTTTTTTGATATCCTACCCCAAAACACCATGTTTTAGGAGCAGGAGGTATGAGTGTCTTTGATACTAGTCATCTACAGGTGAGACTTTTGGACTGCAATGACTTTTGCCATTTCTCTTTGCATTAGGGCCTTTGTGAGAGAACTTTCAAACGTCTGTATCAATACATGATGAACGCTGGCCTAGCCAAGGTAGTATCTGTCCCGTTACAAGATATACACCCCAATGGAGGACCCTACAAGACAAAGAAAGGTAACCAGAAGCATATTTTTGCTTTTCTTTTTGTGTAATTACTTAGATGCCATTCTATCTATAAGCTTGAAATCTGAAAGATGCGTAAGTGAATCTGTTTGTGCAATGACGTGGAGAAATGTGGTAATAAAGCCAGAATACTGTAGCCCACTTGGATTAAGCATTTGTTCCAGGTTTTTAAGAAACAGATGCAGGCAAGTTTGTTGTACACAGGTGTAAGCTGTTTCAGTGGGTTGTGACTCCAAATAGACTGTTCAAAACAGCAGCCTGCTGGCCTTTCATGTTGAAGGTGAATGGCAAGTTACTAAACTTGACAAAAATAGATAAAAAGTTATAGAAAACAAAAATGATTATGAAATAAGCTAAAGGAACAACCATCTTCATTATGGCTTTTGCTGAAAGTTATGGGAATTCAAAGGAACTTTACAAAGTTTCATATCAAATACTGGAAAGTAACTTCTACAGCACTACCTTGGGATTCTTGACTTAAGCAAAACAGCCAACAACTACTATTCAAAAAAGCCATAGTCTATTGAGTGATAGTTTAACCAGCTTTGAATTCAAATTTTAGAGGTTTGCTAGGACTGCTGATAACTTCCAAACATGTAATGGAAAGACAAAGAAGAGCAGAACTGCATGAAAAAAGGGAACAAAAGAAAGCAGGTGCTCTCAGAAAAATGTTCACATAAAACTTATGTGGTGGGGGAGGGGAAAATCCAAGAAGTAGTAATAGAAAGTATTGAGAGAGAACAGTATCACCAATGGAATTAATGCAATTGCTTAAAAAAATCTAAACCAAATCTTTAATCACAGAAAATCCTAAGAGACAAATGTACAGGGTTTAAAAAGAAAATAGTTCTAAAAGGTGAACAGTGTGTTTTTCAGGGATCTAGTGAACTATCTGTGAAAAAAAACCCAACAAAACCAAAAAAACCTGATATTATCCAAACATTGCAAATTACTTAGTCTTTGCAAGTAGGAGTGATCTTAAAGTAAGAAGTGAAAGAGACAAACTTGTGAGAACTTTGAGAAGACATAAGTGAGTGCTAGTTACAAGGAGTTCATTTAAGGCTCTTGATAAGATAACAAATGCCTTCAGGCAGTGGAGATCCTCAGAGATACTCTAGAACAGATAAGTGTGCAATAAGGGAAAAGTTATCACATCTGTACAAATTATGTATGTACATAGTTAATATTTATTCCTGGTTGGAGCAAGTGTCTCAACACAGAGTAGCTTGTATGACAGGGATACTTTTAGTCACACAGTTTACTCTTACACTTGTACCAGGTGATAGTTTTTTATGCTTCTTCATGCTGACTTCAGTTTCAGAAACGTTCTAATGAGCCAAAGACACTTGCAAATAAATTTCAAAGACTAGATAGTATTCCCAAAAGATAGAGTTTATAAGCAGTAGTAAAACCATCTAAATTCCATTTAAAGCATTTACTTAAAAGACAAAATACAAGCCCATGTACAAACTTGGTGGTGACCCACAAGGGCATAGGTGTTTCAGAGGCTGGCACGACAGCAGCTGCATTTACTAAATTACATTTACTAAGTATTAAAATAGGATGAATTAATAATAGCTGATTTTCATCAGAGATCAAGATAGTTTAATCTCTGGAGTTATATGGGAAAGCAGATAGATGTATGTGGGACACAATGAGGATGAAGGCAGAGCATCTGCTGTGGGAAGCATGTTATTGGGCAGCAGGAGCTCAAGTAAAAGAAATTGGTTTGTTTGCTTTTTCTGTTGTTTGGGTTTGGTTTTGTTTTTGTTTTTCTTTTTCTTTTTTTTTTTTTTTCAAATACTGCTTCAAGTGAAAATTAATGGGCTGTAGAAATACAGAGGATGGTGATAACAGTGCCTGCAGCCCTACCAAAATGTCAGCACTTAATTACTGTCCTAAGCAGTATCTTAGGATACGGGCTGGGAAAGGAATCATATTGAGAAAAAATAATGGAATCATCTGGCCTGGAGCTCAGTTAGGTGGTTAAATGATTGTGGATTAATTTCATGTCATCTGGGCTTCAGTACCTGATCATATATGTATATATATAAGCAAGATAAATGTAATCAGCTGAAACCTTAATGTTTTCAATTAAGTCTTTCACCTGACATTTTTCACAGCAGGGCTGTGCCAGAGGAGTAGAAATGGCTGTAGATGTTCCCACCCACTGCTGCAGGATGAATTGGCTACTGCTGCAAAAGCTGCTGACTCACTGCAGCTTGATAAATGGGCAGTGTACAGTAACCTAGTCCTAGTTAACCACTGGTCTCTTACATTTTTCAGTGGGAGCTAGATGACACAGATGATAGTAGGTCATCCTTATAGCAGAGAGCAGGATTGCTGCAGCTCTCCTGAAGTCATCTGTCCCCATTCTACCCTTCTAGGATCTCATAGAAAAGTAGGTGGAGAGTTCCTACAGCACAGCCAGGGCACAGTAACATATTGCAATGTGGAATTAAGTCATGTATGAGATTGTTGTAGCTGGTGACCAGCAGTGTGTTCTGTCCCTGTATACAACAACCTTAGATTCTCCATTTTCATTGCACGTAATTATAGTACACTATGAGTATTAACAAACCAATCCATCTCTGAGGTGCAGAGAGTAGATGAAGACTTTGGACAAGAAATCTAGAAGCTTGTCTGATCATATGTATTTGTATATAAAACTTCCATAATATAACTGATATGCATTGTGGAATCATCAGACAAAGGCTGAGAAGGATCTCTTCTCCAAATGATGTGGGACTGTGTGACATAACCATGTAATTTAGTTACACTATAAGAGCTTACTGGATGGGTTAGGTCTCTTCTGTTTGATCTTTTTTTTCAGGATGCTAGCTGCTTGGTGTATGTATCCTCCAACATGCATGCATACAAATATAGAAGAAGGTGCCAGGACATCTGATAAACTGAGAGTTCTTTGAGATCTTGGAATTTCTAAACATTGAGGGCTCACAGCAGCACTTGACAGGTTCTACCAACTGGTGATGCATTTTGATCACCTGCTGAGGAAAGGCAATCCTATCTTAATGAACAGTTTTGCAACCAGATGGCTTGCTGTACAAGTTCTGTATCTTCATATGTATGGTTTTCTTTCATTATGTGATGTGGAAAAATGATTTGAGTCTGTAGGAAAAAAAAATGCGTGCTTTTATACGCAGCAAGTGATCGGACAGTCTAATGTTTGTTCTGAAGGTGTAATACTGTGGATTGGCACTTAAACTTTCATTGATTTATTTGTGCTGTTGAAATTTCTCCTGTTAGTGCAGTGTTTTCCATTCTGCCCATAAATCACTGCACTGGGCAGTCCTAATGCTGACACAGACATGAAGATTCAAAAATTCAGCTAGTCAGTATTTGGGCAGATTCATAGACAGGGAAAAGCTGTTGCAAAACGTTCCTAGAAATAAACAGTTGTCTCTGGTCATTTGTTCCCCACTGCACTACTGCTACTTCATGCTGCTGAGAGAAACAAAATGGTTTAAACATGGGCATACTCCCTGCAGTTTGTGAAGAGTTGTTACAAACATTTGTGTTCACAGGGACTGATGTCATGGTCCGTTGCCTGAAATTACTAAAGGAGTTTCGGAAGAAAATGGAAGATTTTCATGATGATGATGAAGAGGAGATCATCACAAAAGCTGTTCAGCCTGTGGATATTGTTTGTGAAAGGGATATGCTCACTCAGGCTTATGAGCTAAGTAAGTCATGTAGGAAGATGTGCTAAAGATTTATTTTTTTTATTGCTTTCTTACTCTGTATGTGTAAAAGAAAAGTATATGTTGTGGTAGTTTTTTTACATGACGATTGCTTTTAATGCATCAGAAAGGGTCAATTTTTCATGGAAAAGATGAGCTTTGTTCAGATCAGACTGTAACTATAGGTGCTGCAACCTGTTAGCCCTCCCTTGGAAGGTCATCAATAGCACCCAAAGAAAACAGCGTGATAGAAACAGGATGTGGTGGTGGGATGAGAAAGATGATAGAAGAAAGAACACTGTTTTCTTCTTCTCTCTTTCCTTTCACAGTGGAGAGAACAATACCTAACTGCAGGAACCTGTCAGGGGAAAAATTGACCCCTGCTTTTAATCTGAAGCTATCGCCTTCAAACCTCAGTCTACTGGGGCACTGTTTATGACAGTTTTTGACTGTATATTGCAGATGTCTGTGAAAATGTCTTCAGTTGTTAGCTGGGGGAATGCTAAAATCTATGTTCTGGCATATACAGTTTTTCTGAGCAAATATGAATGTATATACAAAATATGTAATGTAATTTGCCAGATTGTTTCCCTGAGATATTTTCTGGTTCTCCTTTCTGAAACAGTTGAAAGCAGGGGAACCAAAGGTATTTCTCAGGCAGAAATTCGCTTGGCTATGAATGTGGGGAAGCTAGAAGCAAGGATGCTCTGTCGGCTTCTGGAGAGGTACAAAGTTGTCAAGGTAAGGTTCAAATAATGTAGATATTTATTGCAACTGGACTTAACAATTGTGGTTACTGTGGTAGTATAACATTTTTAACCTCAAACCATTGAAACAGCAGTGATCTGAGGATTGACAGTGAAAGAGTCCTGGTAAGATTGAAAAGAGTATGACTTCAGCTGAGAAAAGAGTATTGAAGACAAGTGTTCAAAAAGTGTTCAGATTTGAACCTACTGTAGTCTGAGGACTAGGCCTAGTTGTTAAGTGTAACATACCTGCCCTTCTAGCACACCTTTTCTTCATGGTTAACTGCATTGACACTTAATAGTTTGCTGACCCAGATGTACAAGTACTTTACATTGTTTTGTGACTGGGTTACAAAATAAGTAATAAAGATCATGGGGAAATAGGCACATGGCCCTGGGTTTTCTGTCTGTATGGTGATCCACACCAGTTGGTGGGATTCTGCCAGACGCTGCTTCACAGCATTCCAGAGAAACACTGTTCCCAGCACTGTGACACACACAGGTCTACCCTCCAAAAAGAGATGGGACAGAGGAACTGGCCTCAACCCTGCTTCAGCTGGCCTCAACCATTTACCAAAGTCATTCCCTGGAACCAGTGGTAACCCAAGCAACCTCGGGGCTGGTACTTTATGGAGATGAACATAAATGTCTCTCAACTCAAAACAGCCACTTGTCTTACAGTCAAAAATAAAGCAAACTTCTATTTTGCAAGATTCTCTTCTGCAGCATCTTGTCGGAGACTCTACGTTTAAAATCATTAATCTACTTACTTTTGAAAATACCAGTAAATTCTGGGGAAAAATACACAACCAAACAGTTATTTTTGTAGAGGTTATGGTGATGAAACTACTTATTTCCAGATATTTCAGTATTTTCTTCATTTCAACAAGAGAAATTAATCTGTCAGGTCTTGCATGCACCCACCTACCCCTACAAAGGCAGGATAATTGCCATCTTTCCTCAGTAGACATTATTTTATTTTTTTTTAACTAAGATCTTGTCACTTGGTAAAACCTTCTGTAGAATTAAAAATAAACTGTATAAACCACTGGAATACCTAAACATACTTCTTCATAAGTCAACTGTGAAGCTGAAGTCTTCACTTGATAAGTTTTGAGTTGCTAGATACTTGAAAGCACCTGTAGGAGTAGATGGCGTAACAGGAACGCCACTGAAATCTGATTCAGTCTAACTCCTGCATTGCAGTTATGTCCCAGAATTCTTTTTTCTGAGAAAACCTGATTTCCAGTTGGAATACATATAGTTTGTTCTTCCCTAGACTTTTCTACATAGTGTGTTTCATTCAGTGTGCAGGTAATGCAGATTTATTTATTTTTCAAGTGTGATATTTCTTTTGATTTCTGTATGTTAAGGTTAGTCAATGTTTTTGTTACTTAGGAAAAAGAAAAAGAATAACACGATATCAGTTGATATCAGGGGATAACAGAAAAATTTCCCACTGTTGATGCTGGAGAACTGACTGCAAGAATGGACAAGTAAGGTGGCAAAATAATGTTCCAACTGTTTTCTTAGGGGTTTATGGAGGATGAAGGTCGGCAAAGGACAACAAAGTATATTTCATACATTTTTGCAGAGGAGAGTGATTTAAACCGTCAGTTTGAGAGAGAGAAGGCCAGAAGTGAGCAGTTAGCTACAGTTACTTTGGCTCTAGTGCCAGAAGATTCTCCCCCTGTGGAAGATGTGTCTCCTGGAGAAGATGATGCTTTGGTCTCAGAGTCTGACAATGAAGAAGGGAAAAATGGCAAGAAGAGACGAAAAAGTCAGAAGGTCAACTCTGGTTCTGTGTTAAAATTAAGTTTCCAAGAGGATACCCAGCAGTCAACAACAGCTAAAGGTAGATCATGATTCTGAAATTCGGAAAAAACCTTGCATTTTCTTAGGGGTCCTTTTCTTAAAGAAAAATATCATTTGCTATTAGCTTCCATTAAAGGTTTTTGATTGTATTTTAATTTTTACACTTATTTGATTTCTATGCTTTTTTTGATGTTCTCCTTCCACCAAAAGTTTTATATTTTGGAATACTGTAGGTGTGGCAATCTCTGCAGTGTGCTCTGATCTTTGTGTGCTCCAAAGAACTATCTCCTATCACTTGGAACATCTGCTTCTCCTTACCCCTATGCCATTTCTTCCCTTTTCCCCACAGAAATGAAATGGGCTCTTGCAATGTGCTCCTTAAATATTCAGTTATTTTCCTTTTGGCTTTTTTTTGAGTTATAACATAGAAAAATTCTTCCCCTTTTAGCAGTGGTTTTTTTTCAGTTGGAAATGTCTAATAGTGAACCTTAGAGTCTGAGAATGTATTTATTCATGTACTGATGCAAACCTTCAAGTAGGATGAGTATATGCAGAGTAATATTGACTTCTTGTCTGAAAACAGATGAGATGGCAACTGCTTTTGAGCAGCAGTATGCTTGGGATGACTTGACCCACAGCCTTACTTGCCTCAGCATATTGTAGCAAAAATGTCTTCTCTCCTGAAGCTGCCTGCTCCATCGCTTTCTTTAGTTTCTTAATGTAAAAGCTCCCAGCCTTTGGGGGACAAACTTTAAAGAGGATATGGTGGTTTATTTTTTTATTTTATTGAACTATTTGAATCTTTCTCCAATTTCTCTGATAAACTCCAAGGGAAGGAAGTAGAACAGTTCTTCATTTCTTATATACTTTACCTTTGGAGTAATACTAATTCCTTGTTCTCATTCTGCTTTAGTCAGAAAAATCAGGTTTCTGGCAGAACTTGAGAATGTTTGTGACAGAAACTTTCCTCAGACAGTAGTTTCTGGGTAAACTAATCTGGTCCTTTGTGGTGTTTCAGTCTGCCTATGAAGAGGCTTTTGCATGGAGAGAACTATTTAATGACAGGGAGTTCACTTTGTTTTTTAAACTTACTTTTGTAGGCTGAATGTAGTTGTTTGTGATCAGACCACTGCTTCCAGTAGGGCAGAAGAATATCTGAAAAATGTAGCAGAATGCTTTTAAGTACAGTTACCTGGGTGGATGGGGGAGTGCCTTTTAGTGAAAGAGAGAAGCGGAACATTTACAGGAGACTCTGAAAGCAGGACAATTACAAGGCTGTTTGCTCTTCAACTAGGCTCAAAGCCAACAGCTGTGAAGTCTCAGGGGAAGAAGCTGCCTTCCCCTCAAATTCTTGAAGAGCATGAGGAACCCCCAGACAACCTTTCAGGGGAGAGTTCTACTTTGGAAACTGTAAGGCAGGAGCCCAGCCTTCCCACCTGTGCTCATTCTGCTGATGAAGATGGAGATGTGGCTGTGGTGGAGGAGGTCAGACTTGAAGACCCTAAGGTAAGATCACGTCTTAATATTTTCTTGTCAGTACATCTGTCTGAGCTAAGTTAGGTAGTGTTTACAGGAAGACTTGAAGCTATAGGTTTTTTTGATCATTTATGGGATTGCTTTGGTTTTTAAATTAAGTTTCCAAGTGCATTCATATTTTGTCTGCACAGATGAAAATTATGCCAGGAGTTAGGAAGGTAGATGTCCAAAATACAGTTCTGAGTTAGTTCCCCAGTGTTCTTCAAATTCCCATGTTGATTTAATGCATGTCGTCACTTAATGCCTGTCTGTGCACACAAGTGCTGTGTTATCATCTGGTCTGCCTGCTCTAAACCAGGAGAAAAAAATGGGTTTCATGGTTTCAACAGGAAAGTTGTGTAGCCTCACTGCTGCAGGACTGAGCCTAGGACAAGAAGCCTTTCTGAGAGGCCAGAGATGTTGGCTTGGACTCAGCTCGATGATAAGGCAGTTACCAGCTTTCTAAGCCAAAACTCTGAAGTCCAAATGACTCGGAATGTGGGATTGGCAGAGAAAAGTGTCTAAATCTCTGCATTTTACTGCATAGAAATCTTAAGTTTCTGCCTTGGTTCCCTGCCTGTGAAGGGGAGATAAAAGGTAATCCTCATCTGAACAGTTTGTTACAAATAAATACATCAAAACCCCGAATTCCTCAGATTCTACTGCACGAAGGACCAGCGTTAGGCTGAAGATATTGAATAGTTCATGTGAAATTTTTTTTGTTGTCCATTCTGTGCACTAGAAGACTTGTGGCCAAAAGAAGGAAAAACGTTCCAAAGCTACAGCAGTGGAGAGATCTCACGAAACGTACAGGCTGCTGAAGCGCCGCAACCTCATTGTGGAAGCCGTTCGAAACCTCCGGCTGATTGAGAGCTTGTTCACGTGAGTCCAGCCGAGAACACTCTGCCTTTGGCATGATGCATTTTGGTAGCAGAAGCTCCACTTCAGCAAGCAGTCTGTGCTTAATCCATTGTTGGCTGTTCTTGTCCCTGACGGCACTACGTGCTGTGATGTTGGAGAGAATGGTACGCAGAAGATGTTGGGGCTTGCAGTTATACTGAATCTTAAAAATTAATCAGCTGTTGGGAAGTGATAATAGTTCTCTGCAGATGATAACACAAATGGATTATCATATGGTCTATGTCCCGTAAGTAGAGATTAGAGAACTTTTTCCTCTGTTCACAGTATGCCAGTGCTTGAGGCCGCACAGTAAGATACAGCACTTCCCTGCTCATGGATTCTGCCATCTGCATAAGTTTTATTTCCATATGGTTTCAAAAACTGTTCATGTGTTATTCTGTCATGGGCTATAGAGACTCATGTCTTTGTGTTGGTTATCTCTGGTCACTAGGATTCTAGCAGGGTCCCGAAAGCTTGCTTTTATTTGCAGTTTCATGTGGTATGGTTATATGTCCTCTCCGAACTTGCCTTGTCTGACTGAAGATACTTCCCCTGAATATTATGACACCTTTCAGCCTTTTAAGATTCCCCTCCAAAAAGAAATGGAAATTCTGGTGTTCTCCTGGAGTCCCAGCTTTCACGTTGGCAGGACTCCCTTGTCACAAATATAATTGCACCATCCATCTTCTGTGTCAGCACATAAGATCCTGGCATGTCAATACACACAGGGCTGCCTGCTTTGGGAATTTAGTAAGAAATCATGGCTTTGTTCTCCTCTGGTCTGAGAATTTTGAAACTTTCTGTCGCATAGTTCAGTTGCGGAGTGTTGTAAAACTAGAGCCTCAGCTGGCACCTTGTTGCTTATTCCTCTAGTCACATCCAAGTGCAGGCTCAGAAGGTGTTTCAGATCCTTGCTACCCTCTTCAGCGTTGCCAGCAGGTAACTCGCAGGCTCCCTCGGCACCCGTTAAAGTCTCTGCCAAGGAAATTTGCTGGTGTTGTCACTCCAGTTATGTTAGTTACCAGGACATGGTAGTCTTTTGAAGTCCATGTGTACATTCACTTATTGTCTCATTCCCTTAATACCCTTCCTCATCTTTTTCACAATGGACTCTTCAGGACTGAAAGAGCCAGAAGTAGGGCCTAGGGCATATGTGAAAAAGTGCATGAAAAGGAGGATTAGGAGAGTAGGTGTAGTGTGCTCCTGCAGACTGCTGCAAGGGAAGAAGTGGGCTGGCCTCTGGTGATGGGCTGTGTCTATCTACATTGTGAATGCACATGTAGTTTCTGAGCTTGAACGCCACTCTTTCTGTCCCAAGCTGAACTGAGTGCTCACATGGAAATACAAACTACATATGTTTAATCACTACTTTGAAAAGCACTAGTTTTCCTGACCTTAGGAGACTTGATTCATAATCGCACTGTAGCCATACACAGAGAAATCTGGCATTGTGAATTTGCTGTCATCAAAGAGCAGCAGTCCTCATGTAAAAAGGACAAGTGTTATTACAAAGAAAATACAGCTAAGTTAAAAGTTATCTACAACAAAAGGGAAAAGTGAGCCAGTAATTGCTAGAAGTAGGGAAATAGCCATTCACCCCATATCCTCCAACAGACTGCTTCAGCCCAGTAATGCTCCAGACTTCCTGAAGTGCAAGGTATTTTTTTGCATCTTTTAGGCTTCAGAAAATGGTAATGGATCAAGAGAAGCAAGAAGGTGTCTCCACTAAATGCTGCAAAAAGTCTATCGTACGACTTGTACAGAGGCTTGCACAAGAAGGACTCCTCAGACTGTATCGTACCACAGTCATTCAAGACGGCATTAGTAAAAAGGTGACTGCACAAACCCTGGCAGCTGAAGCAGCCTTTCTTGCAACCTTCTGATTTATCAAATGTTTTGGGCCTGAAATATAGGAATGACTTCACTTTTTGTAGCGGAACACACAATCAAGCTGCCCAGAAGCTACACATCCCAAACTAAGCTACTGTGAAAACCAGATTATTGCTTTCAGTTATTGTGCTGCAGGTGATTGTGAGACCAAGGAATAGTCCAGAGATCAAAGTCTCTGAATCTCCCTTCTGAGAGGTTCTGCTTCTTATCAGTTATGCAATTCGGGGTTCTCTCCCTCTACTGTCAGGCAGCAATACAATTCTATTTAATCCCCTTTTGAAAACCAGGAGTATATGAGAAATCATAAGTTAGCCTCAGAGCTTAAACTTCTAGAATGTGATCTATCTTAAAACAAAAATCCACTGTTATTGAGGCTTATGGAAGTAAAATGTCTGTAGCTGTAAAGCTTAGACTTGTCATTGTAACTCGACTGTGAAATGTTCCTAAGCAGGGAAAGAATCTGTTGAAAATTACCTGCTGCACAATTACTGTAGAGCACATCTGAAATCTGACTAATCTGAATTGTGTGTGTATTTTTAGCAGCAATATGTATTAGCTTGGCCTTATGAGGTACAGTTTTTCATTTATCCCTTTCAGGCTAGTATTTGCAAGCTCAAGTGTTTGTTGCCCAGATGTTTCAGATTTCAAAAATCAAATCCTGAGGTTTGTAGAAATGACATTAAGTGTTAATTGGTACAGAGACCATACGATCTGGCCTTTTACTTCATACAAACTAGCAACAGGAGTTTTGATGCATAAGTGTTAATATTCTGGGATTATTAAACCTTCATAGGATTAATCCATTGTGGCTACTGTCAATTAACCGTCTTTTAATCTCTAATCATTTATGCAGCTGATTAAGAGCCAGTATCTCCATAAATACCTGTTGTTTGTTTTCTGCTGCTCTGAATAGGTAGAGTTTGTTGTGCACCCTTCAGTGAGTCCTAATGACCCCCTTGTCAAAAGTGCCATTGAGCAGGTGCGTTTCCGAATCTCCAATTCAAGCACTGCAAACAGGCAAGTTGGACCGATGGGTTTGGGTGGCTTGTGGGGAACTTGGCTTATCTAATGCATGCAAAAATATGCAGAGGAAATAAAGTAGGCAAAAGAAAAGAAAAACCTCATCTTTAGTAATAGAGAAATGGAAGCACAAAGATGGAACGAGGTGCTGAACATCTCCTGAAGTCAGGAAAGAAAAAGAATTGACCTCTGCTTAATTTTTACTGAAGTGCTGTGTGGTTTTGATACAGGATTAAAGTTCCACAGACACCAACGTCCCAGGACCATGCTGAGGAAGAAAACCTGGGGCAAGACACAGTTCCTGATTCAGGAGAAACGCAAGAAAGTTCATGTAAAGCTGATAATAATCGGGCAAGGAAAACTGATGAAAAAATGGGCATAACACAGCTAAAAAACTATCACCCTGTTACAGGTAGACCTGACTTTCTTTTTTCTGGCATCTTTCATCTTCCCATGTATTATTAATAATCACTTTCAGATGTTGGGCTCTCCTAAGATACAACTGGGTTTTCTCTCCTTTTATAGAAGAAAAATTGAGTTGGCACTGAAGTAAACTTGCTGTCCAATGTTTTCTTCACTGCTTATTTTTTATGGTTGCAAACTGGTGTATTTGCATTCGATACTACTACTTCTCTACTACTTGTAACTTATAAATATTAACTTAAATTTACTTTCTTTCCAGTTTACTGCACATCACTTTTGCAGAGGTAGATATTTCTCTTGTTCTAACCCCCTTCTTATTTCTGTTTGGTATTTAATCTTCCCTCCCAGTTCCAGGACTTGGGCGTTCTCTTGGCTTTCTTCCCAAAATGCCCCGTTTAAGAATGGTCCACATGTTCCTCTGGTACTTGATTTATGGGCACCCTTTAAACGGAACACAGCAAAAAGGAGGTAGTGATGGTGAGAAAAAAGGCAGCAAACAAGGGCTGGATGTCAATGCAGCTGTCCTTGAAACACAACCAGATGGGAGCATAGAAATTGTGACAACTGCAGTGAATCCTGATAGCTCCTCTCAGGAGGCTGAAGCAGAGTTGTCTAATCAAACAGGTAAGAAATGGTATATCCTGACTTTCCTGCAGACTTTGCCATGGTTATTTGTAGTATTTCTATAACTGTTTCACAGTATGATTTCAATGAAAACACTAAGAGGCAGGGAAACAAATACTTGAAAAGAAATACTCTGACATTATTACTGACTTGTTCTCAGATGAAAAGATATTCAGGGGCACTGTTATGGAGAGTGAAATACAGTAGGCTCAAACTGTGGATGGTAAATCTGGAAGGTTTTGCTAGTAATTCTGAGAGCAGGATTTTAATTCGGAATAATCTTAAATGTGGAGAAATGGTTTAGATTTAATTTTAGTAGGGATAGGTGTACACTGAAGCTGTTGCTATGTAATTACTGCTTTAACTTAGAAAATGCTACCACCTTCTCTTTCTTTTACAAAAAGAAGTTGTAGTAAAGGGGATGGGATATATGTCTTCCAAAGTGAAAAACAATGCTAGAGATAGTTGATAAACTGTTCTCTGTTGGGTACAGAAAAAAGAAATAATTGGATTGGGTACCCAGAATATATTTATTTATTTATTTATTATATATAATGTGCTGTAAGGATAGTTAAGTCTTGGAACAGATTATTTTAGTGACAACCAATCTTATTGAGTGTAGTGGAAGTGCTGTCTTCATACTTTAGAACATGGAGTTGATTATATTGGTTGCTTTCAGGCATCCTCTGCAATGTCTATGCAAGCTAAGAAAGAAGGGCAGACTTACTGTTAGTGTGCTGGCTTAAATGTGTTTTTCAAAAGCCCTCACCAGTGTTGGAAAAACCTGTAGAAGTCCATGTCAAAAAAAAAGTTTGAAAATCAATGGCTTTGGTAATCTTCAGGGCATTTTAGATGTTCAGATTTGCAAACAGTCAAATGTGTTCTGCTTTAACAGTCACAGTAAAGTTATTAGTGTAACTGTGAGGTTTGTCCTGCCTGAATCTAAGCCAGTCTTCTTGTTCCTAGTGTATGTGGATGACGTATCATGGACGCGCTACGTCCCTCCTCTGCCCCTTCACAGAGAGTTTGGGTTTGGATGGGCTCTTGTTAGTGACATTCTTCTCTGCTTGCCCCTCTCGGTCTTTGTTCAGATAGTACAAGTCAGCTACAAGGTATAGTGCTTTTTTTGGTTTATGCTTGTCTTTAAAGTCTGATAATACCAACTGTATTTATGAGTAGTAACAAATATCCTCTTAGTTTATTTGAACAAAACTAGCCATCAGAGAGTAGGCACTTCAGTTCTTGATAGTTGCTTTTACAGAGAAGATAGCTGCTTTTACAGCCATGCTGAAAAAAATGTACAGCCCTGTAATACTGCAAATTTTTAAGCTAATATTTTGCAAAGATCTTTTTATAATCTCACTGAGTTTTCTGCCTCATTGACTAACAAGGATAATGTGTAAGCATTTTACAAAAGTAGTAACATTTGCTTAGAAAATATTTCAGTAGACAGTTCCAGCAGCAAAGCTTGATACTTTAAAGGATAGCTGTATTTCACATTGTGATCAATTTCTAAAATAATTCTAGGTGGATGGTCTGGAAGACTTTTTAAATGATCCACTAAAAAAGCACACTCTGATCAGATTTCTTCCAAGGTCAGTCCGGCAGCAGCTTCTCTACAAAAGGTAAGCAGATAAGTCGAAGTAAATGGCTCTAGGGAGGAAACAACAGTGGTTTTCTCAGTTATTTCCTGTTCGTGTCAAAGAGAACTTTTTTACTTAGAAGATTTATGATCCTTGTCTTAAGTATAGTGTGCCAAACTGTGGGTTTTTTTCTCTCCCAAATAGAAGGTAATAAGAAACTAATAAACAATATTCGTGCATGCTGTCAGGCAGTGTTTGAGAGCTGGGAGGTTCTGTCCTTCATAACTCATCAACAGAATGTTACTCCTGTATAAAACACACTCCTGACTGCTGCTAAATTCAGAATTTAGTAGAGTCTAAATGTTGCTGTCCCTCATAAATCTTTCAGAGGATGCCACACTTTGCAGTTCCTGCCTCTCTTACGTGCCATTCAATTTCTACTCATGCTCCCAGTGGCGTGTCTGCTATTGTTTGCCATTCCTCATCTAGGAGATATAAAAATCAAGATTGGACTGAAGGTAGAAAGGGAGAGGACTATTAAAGACAAGTGATTTGAATATGTGGAATCAGCAGCACTGTGTTAGTTTGCCCAAAAAGTAACACGTTGCAAACTTGCAGTTGGTGAGTGAATAGTGCTAGACAGTAACAGCTGTCAGGGCTCGTAGTCAACTCAGGTTTGCAATTCCTCACCTACTACTTGCTAAATCTTAGTAACAAGGAAACTGGATTGATGGTATTGTCTGAAATCTGCAGGCTCCATCTGATAGGCTTATGCAAAACAGTATGACCTATAGCCAAGTTGTCTCTTTGCAGCCCCACTCCCATCCCCCCTTTGACTAGAATTTCCAATTCAGCGATTTTTTTCTTTAGTATTTCTAGATTTGTCAAATGGTCTTTCTAAGCTCCAGAGAAAACTCCTGCCAAAATACAATTCCCATTTAATTGCACAGATATTACATGAGTTAAATGTGGGCAAAGCTGAATTTTTGACACACTCTCTCTCATAAACTAGATCTTGCAAAAGTTTCCTGAAACTTCCAGAATTGTGCCATATACGGCATGGGAAATGTTGCACTTTTTGTTCTGCCAAACCAATAAGCAACTGAAAGAAGTTTCTTGGAGCAGTAATTCTAAGTGACCTCTACTGCAAGGATTGGTGCCCAGTTCTTTATACACGCACATGTGAAGGTTTATCAGCCCATATTTAGCAGTCACATTTTCTTACCCAAGTCTTCTTTTCATAACATGAAATTGTCTGCAGATCTGCTGGTGTTGTGACTTTGAGTCATTTTTACATATGGTATTTCTGGCTAATTTTAATTAGTATTTGGCTAAAATAATTGTGTTTATGATTTGAGAAAAAATAAATAAATGTGGAGCTTTGGGGTATTATATATTTTTCCATAGAATGACAATTCAAACAAAATGCCACTTCATAAATTCTCAAACTCTGTGTTTTAAAAAAGCAGGGTTTCCTGAAACTTCAGGTTGCTGCATGGAAATGGCATGTTCTTTGGTGTCACTGTTACTGTTTTTATGAGTGCTAATTGTAACACTCCTAATACTGCTGCAGGAGGTACATCTTTTCAGTGGTAGAAAACCTTCAAAGATTATGCTATATGGGACTGATACAGTTTGGCCCAACAGAAAAGTTTCAAGACAAAGACCAGGTAATTTTATTGTTTTTAATTTTAGCCATTATTCTTCATGTTATTTGTCCAGTGAAACAAATACAAAATTTGGGGGTTGTATTTACCTTATGTAGTTAAGTGCTGATGTTTCAGATATATATGCAGACCTCCAGATCCAAGTGACATATTGCAAGTTGTGCAGATAATTTTTGCCTCTTTACCTGGAAAGATGCTACTGAAATGTATAATGCTGAATGTTGCACACAGTAATGATCTGGGAGGTTCCAGACTGGCAGTACTTTATGAAAAATGAGCGTGCCACATTCTGTTCCATCAAGGTGTTAGCTATTGGATGTCTGACACAGAATGGATGTCACTGATCAAAGTAAAATGATGATGTTAATATGCATCTTTATAAATAGAGCACTTGCAAAGCAGAAGGCAGTCCCAGCATACCTTATCCTCACAAAGTATAATTAGGCCCCAAACACATCTGTCTATTCAAATCATGAATGAGAGCTTGTAGGAAATAGCCACTCCCTGTGGAAACTTGGAAGGAATATCCTGTGCACAAAGTGGGAAAAGAAACTGTTCTAAATCTAGAAACTCAGCTTCTGGGTGGCTGACAAAGGAAGTTTGGGAATACAGTGAGGCAGGGTGGGGATGGGTGCGTCCTTCATTGCCTCAAAATAGCAGTCTGAGAAAATGCTGAACAGTCCTAAGGTAAAGTTTTGTGTCCTGTAGATTACAACATACTGTATTTGACAGGTCTTTGTGTATATGAAGAGAAATGCTGTGATTGTTGATACCACAATCTGTGACCCCCACTATAACCTGGCTCAAAGCAGCCGCCCGTTTGAGAGACGCTTGTATGTCCTGAGTACCATGCAGGATGTGGAGAACTTCTGGTTTGACCTGCAGTGTGTCTGCCTTAATACACCATTGGGTATGGTATCGTTGGACATTCTTAGCACCTTTACTGCTTATTCTGTTTACACCACGATTCCTCCTCCTTTCCTAAAACTTGAGGCAGGCTCAATTTTGTTACTTCCAATGTTTTGTTTTCTTGGCTGGTACATCAGAAGAAGCTACAAGTACTGTCCATATAATTCTATGAAATTGAGATTAAAGAAGCAGTGTTATACACTTGGAATTTTCAGAGAGGTTAAGGGGGAAAACATTGATGTCCCATTGAAGTATTGAATTTGATAATAGCCCTGTTAGATTTTAGTCCAGTTGTGAAAAAAAACCTTTCTGACTACAGTTACTAGTGTATTTTCACCATAGCTTTCTACCAGTTTAAACAGAGATCCCTTTTCTGTGGAAAGATGTTGCTAAACCTTCTAAAAGATAGCCAGAGTTAGATGAGAAGTGGAGATAAAGGATTTTATGCACTTTTTTTTGAGTTTGTTTGGTCTTTTATGTTTTTAAAAGGGATGTACAGCTACAATTATACATTATTTAAAAAATAGAAAAAAAATCAAAAAGATGGAGGGAAGATATTTCTGAAACCCTAGGCAACACTATTCTGTATTACTGTCATTTAGTCAGCCAGGTAAAAGGATCTATTTGTAATTTTGTCTTACCTTTTGCATTGAAAAAGGCTCTTTACATTTTTATCAAATAGTGAGTTAGTAATTGTTGCAGCTTTTGCAAGTTAGTCAGATCATTATTACTTTTAGCCTCCAAAATATAGGAATGATGTTGTTTGACTAAGGAGGGGGGTTAACAGAGAGCGTCTGTTATCGGTCTAAGGGGCTGCCCTGACCCTAAACCGTGACACCAGTTTGCACATTTATGGAAGCTTTGTTGTGTTCCAGTTAAGTATTTTCTATGTTGAGCCTTGAGGGGGAAAAATTGAGCTGTGATGGATTTAAATTTCTATTGAACCTCTAAATCAGACACCTGCTTGAGATCTAGTCCTGCCCTATTGTCCTTGTAGTATGGACATCCAAAAATCAGTAGTAAGCCAGAAATTGGGTTTTCCTCCTTCCTTTGAGCTTTGTTACTATAAAATCATCACATGCCTCCTCTGCTATATCCTAAATGTATCTCCAAAGGGAAGATGTCAGACATGCAAAATGTTCCTGCTCTGTTTCAGCAGTCGCGATCTGCCACGTTGTTTCTTGAGGATTTTTGACATATTTGAGTATCTGAAAGGCTGTGATCCGTGCCTAGAATATCAGTCAGATGCTGAGGTGGTTTTCTTAAACTTATTTAAGGGTACCAGCCTCCCATTACTTCTGCTCTGAATGCAGTTTTGGACAAGCCAGTGCCTTGTGCAGGAAGTTAACTGGAACACCATTAGCCTCTGTAATAAGGTTGCATGTGTTATTGAGAAGTGGTAAGATCAGTACTGTTTGGGAGCAGTAGTTTGCCATAGCAGGGTGGATTGAAAATGGCTTGGTTGATTATGTTTTACTTCTCATGTTGATAATCAAAAACCATCTGTACTTCTAGGAGTTGTCCGCTGTCCTCGTTCAAAGAGAAGCAATCTCCAAGGGGAGGAGACTGCACTGGATGTAGAGATGGAACAAGAGTCAGCAGTGGATAAGCACAATCTGGAACGGAAATGTGCCATGTTGGAATATACCACGTATGTCATCTCCATCCTTGTTCTCTTGGTTGAGTAGAGAGGGCAAAGAGAAATTTTTGTTTCAAAGATGTTACTCAATAGCAAATGCAGTTTAGACTCTAGAATTTCTGTTGGGTGTTGTGGGGTGGGGTTTTTAGTTAATTCAGAGGGTATCTGATTAAAAAGATCTGTAGTTATGTATCACGTATACAAGTGATTTGTATTCCAAGCATGTTTTCATGCTAGAGGAATGGGAAAAACAGATTCAGATCTCCTTCCAAAGGAGTACAAACGTGTGTTGCAAGAGACTTGGGGAAAGCAGAGCTGTGAGGGAATGAAAGCTTCCTCAGCACAGACAATGTGAGCGGGGGGGAAAAATCAAGATTCTCTGTTCCTGTGCTTTATATCATGGTATCTCAAGTGCCCTATAGCTTCAGTAGCCTCCACAGTGTTACGTTCTGCAATCTGTCCTGTGTTGCAACTTGCTACATATTGTTCACAGATTCATTTCTAATTTGGTATTGGTGTATTCTAGTGATCTGGAAGTGATCTCTGTAGCACTTCATCTTCTGCCTAATCACAACCAGAACACTTGAGAGGAATGTTATACTCACAACCTGTGCCAGCTGCGTGGCATGCCAGTTAGACTTTTTATATTGAGTTTTGTGTGCTGTGGTTTAGTTCTGTCAATATCACGTTTTAATAAACAGTCTGTTGAAAGTGTTTTCAGTTAATTAAGTGTCACAAGTAGATTCATCAAGTTATCTTAAAAAAGTTAATGGAGTTGAGGGAACTTAATCTTTGCTGAGAGAAATAAAGTTTATTCACTCCACTTGTCAGCTTTTGCAACTGGTCTCTACTGTGTGGCAAGAAATTTTTTAAATTGGATTTCTGGTATTGGGTTGCAGTTAAGCTGGAGATGACTTGCTACATCTTTGAGGCCAGGAAACAGGGTTTGAATTCAATGGTGTAATGTTATAATGAAAGAGTAGTCTATTGAAAGCTTGGCTGAAATAATTTTTTCCTGGTAGCTTTCAAAAAATCTTTCCTGAGGTGAAACAGGTTCCAAATACTCCTTGGTGTTGTTAAGGGATTGTCAGAGCTGTCATACCTCCTGCATATGCAGAACTCAGTCACAGGTTGTCCTTTTTATTTTTTTTCAGGAGTTAAGTTTGTCTCCATGATTTCTTGCAAAGTCTTGTATTTAGGAAGGAAAAAAGTTATCTTTTTTCTTTTTTTTTTTTTTTTATTCTGCACTGTAACACCACACTAATAATTAAATAGCTCATTTGTGAAGGGTACCAGTTCATCATTACATGCTGTTCATTGTTAGTTTCACCCTCTTTTTGGGGAGAGGTTGCAATGCATTGGTGTTTTAGCTTGTACATGTGTTTAAGCTTTCATGTATTTGTTAGAAAACTGGAGAGACTAGTGAGGGTGAAAAATGCAGGGTTATGATCACTTGTAGTTCTGTGGAAGGTTTCCACACACTGAGGTAAGCGTGAGGAAAATTTTTCATCTGAGCAGGTATTTTTGTGGCAGGAACAGTGCTGAGAAGAGGATCTAATGTGGCCATTGGAACTTAATTTACACCCAGAGCAACTTCATTATTGTTATCTTTAAACTGAAAGCTCAGTCATCAAGTATCAGGGATTAAAACTTCAAGGAAAAGCATAGTTGTCATGCTGCTTCTGGAACAGGTTAAGGGACAGAGCATCTGTCTTCCTCCTCCTCTTTGCCAGCCCTATCTGAACTGGGAGGGCAAGGCGAGAGGTCTGCACATTGCACACACATCACTTCAGAGCAGCCGAGAAGGCGCTGCCTGCGAAATAACTCCTCTGTTGTGTTACTCTTTCTCTTAGAGGCAGCCGAGAGGTGGTTGATGATGGAACTATCCCTGGGGATGGGTTAGGAGCTGCAGGTCTGGATTCCAGCTTTTATGGGCATCTAAAACGCAATTGGATCTGGACAAGCTACATTATCAATAAGACTAGGAAGGTGGGTATTGTGAAATGTACATACTGTAATGACTCTTCCAAATTTTAGTATCTTAAGGTTGATACACTGATAGCCTGATAGCAAATGTTACCACTTGCATGCTTTCTCAGTCATGTGTCCCAGGAAGGCTCTGCATCACTGGAAAGAAATTAATGCCAAATGTGCTAAATCTTGGTGCTGAAATGAATGAAAGAACTGGATGTAAATTTTATCTGAACTGAATTGGATATTGCACTCCACCAAAGGACAAATACTTCAAGCGAGCAATTTATATTAGTTAGTGGTGCCTCTTGCCTTTCTGAAATGTAGAAGTTGCCAGATGAAAACTGCAATGTCCAGAACAACAGCAAAAGAACCCCAAACTATTGAAGCCCAACAAGAGCAAATAAAAATGACTCTCCTAGTTCTGGCGAACGTCCTGTCTCTGGTTGCCAATAAAGATTTGTAGGGCACGTTGTAAAAGCAAGGTAGACTTAAAATGATAATTCCTCAGAATATTATCCCAGCTGTTCTCAGGTTTGGCTCAAGGACATTCTAAACTTGAGGTTGATGTTTCAAAGGTGCTAATAGCTTTTCCTTCTAGTGTTAATTTGTTTCATTGTTTTTTGAACACGCATTAATCTGTAGTATCCACAACTTCACCTAGCAGTGTTTTGAAGTCCTATTGTGTGTCACCACTTCCTTTTGATGGTTTAAGCTCTCTAATAATTGGAGTCCTAAGAGAAGTGGTAAAAAAAACCTTCTGTTACTCTTTCTGTTTCACTTGATTTTGTAAACATCTCATGTAATTGTCTCTTTAAAGACTGGCATCTACTAGCATACTTAACTGGTCCCAGTGTGGAACTTGTTCTGCCTTTTATCATTCTTGTTCCCTTTCTCTTAACCTGTTCTAGTGCTACTATATCCCTTTTAAGGTGAAAATAGAATCACATAGTGCATTCAGGCTGTGGCCAGACATGGATTTTTACAGCTGCATAGCATTGTTCTCCTTTCCTAAAAATTCCTTACCTTTCTTTGCTTTTTGACCATTACCAAGCATTGAACAGGTACTTTCACAGACAGAACTGTCTGTAATTACTCTGTCCTAAGTAGTGGTCAAATTAGAGCCTGTCAGCACATAAGTAAAATTAGAGTTGCTTTTTTTTTGACCTCGGGCAGGATAATTTCTCTCAGAATTCCATCTTCTGTTCTGTCACCCAGTTGTTCAGCATGAACAGGACCTCCTGCAGTTTTTCAGTCTTAGTGTTCCTCTCTGTCAGTGACCAATTTCTATTGCAAATGAATTCTACACAAGAGAAATGGGTTTTGCTGATAATGGCAAAGCTTCTAATCCATTGCGAGCACATTGGGTTCAGATTTAAGACGAACAGAATATGGCATTTACTCGATGTTTGTCTTTGCATTCTGGTTTTGTGCTTTTAAGAAGTTCCTTTTGAAGGTAAAATGCTTTGAAGAAGTACTGCTTTACAGAAAATTCTGTTCAGCCTCTGTAGCAGTGAAAGAATGAAGCATTTATTTTCCAGTGCTAACTTCTCTTAAACTGGAGATTTCTCAAGTTCAGACCTTCGTAATAGAGTGGTCATTACAGTATGATTTGAATGGTTGCAGAGCTTTTCTTAAATATGTGGTAGTAGTAAGTCAAGTGAACTCTTCATTGTACCCAGGGATCTTTTTCCTTTATACTGAAAATGTACTTCTAATGCTTCTCAAAGGATATCGTATCACAGTGATGTTAAAACCAGTGCACTCCTTTTGCATATCACCTTTTTTAAAGCTGTGTTGTCTTAGGAAAATACAGTTTCTGAAAACGGACTGACAGTGAGACTCCAAACCTTCTTAACAAAACACCCCCTTCCACTCAGTACTGGAGGTAAGGTGGTGATGCCGGTGGGGGGGCTGTCTGTGACTGTTTTATAGCTGTTATTGTCTTTGTCAAACCCAGTTTGGAGGATGTGGGTTATTCCTGTCTCCTTAGGGTAATCTAGGATGCTTCCGGGGCAGTAAAATAGATAAATAGTGTTCTACCCTATTTCTGGTTATATGGAACAATAATGTTTTTATCTAGTATTGATGACATAGGTTGTTCCTGTTTCCTTACAGTGATCTAGGATGCTTCTGGGGCAGTAGAATAGCTATGTAAATAAGTTCTTATAGAACCATCATTTCTATCCTTGGGAATTTCTGATGTGCAATTTGCAGAAAGTCTGGAGGCACCAATATTTTGTACAACCAGGCACTGTTAAAATTGCATAGCCTCACATTTAAGCTAAGGGGGGGGCAATGCTTCAGGCTGAAAACCTGTGTTTGTGTACTGTGTGCTAGATGTAGTAATTACTTGATTCCTCCTTTACCCTGGATTTTATTCTGTGAGCCACTGAGAAAGTGGCATGAAATTGCATGACCAACAAAGGGCAAGTCTGAGAGGGAATCTGTCTTTTAATACAATGAAACTTTGGCATTTGCTCTTTATACCTTCATTTTGTAGAATGTAGTTGCTATAGAGCTCCACTACTGTAACTGTGTCATTTTAGGTAACAAAATTAATATTCTGGGAGAAGCAAAGGTAGGATCTGAGCCACTTGTCCAGAAAGAGGAATTTATTGAAATAAGTAAAGAACCAACCCAGGATCGAAACAAACGAGTGAGAGGTGGAAAAAGCCAAAAGAGGAAGAGGCTTAGGAAAGACATCGGGAAGAAGACAAAAAAGAAAAAGAAAGGTAACTAAAAACCACATCAGGAAAAAGAAGCCTTCTTTTCGATGCACAAGCCTCCTGTAAGTTGCTTTAGAAAAGCTGATATGACAATCACATACACAGTGTGGGAAATGGAAGCTTCCTTACCACCTCTTTGATTGCCTCTCTCAGTGAAGAGGTTCAGATGTCCTGGGGCTATATGCTAGCCCTGGAGAAGAACCCCAGCACGCTGCAACTGTTACCTGGGTGTGAATCATGATTGCACTACTGTAAAAAACAAAGAAATTCTAATTTGTATCTGTGCCAGTTCAACTCCTTGCCATTCACCATCAACTTTTGATAGCTGGCTTAAAGCATTCTTCGTGGTATGATGTTCTAGGTAGTCAGTTTGCTAACTGAAGTGCTTTTCTCATTCCTGGAAGAGATATTAATGCATTTTGGTTTCTGAACTGCTACTTCCTTCCCTGCTTTTGTCTTTCATTCTTAGACTCCAATTGGTGCTGATGCTGTGATAGGAGTTGAATTAATCAGAGTGTGTAATGCTGTGATCACTGTCTTTTTTTTTTTCTGGATTTGTTAGAAGAGGATTCTGTAGAGAAAAGCAAAAGACTCCGTTACCATGACGAAGCTGACCAGAGTGCCCTGAAGAGGATGACGCGGCTGCGTGTCACCTGGACGGTGCAAGAAGACAGTCTGCTCATGCTGTGTCGAATTGCTAGTCATGTGCTAAATGCAAAGGTATTTCATGGAGCCTTTACATAGAGGTCCTGTGTATCGGACACACATTTCATCAGTGCTCGGAATTCATCCCGGTTCTAACCATCATTTGTGGATGTAAAAGCTGAAGTTGACTCCAAACACACTTGTTCTTCACACAGGTGAAAGGGCCCTTTGTTCCGTGGCAAGTAGTTCGGGATATCATGCATGCCAGCTTCGAGGAGTCCCTCGACAAAACTTCTCATTCTGTTGGACGAAGAGCTCGCTACATTGTCAGAAACCCACAGACCTATCTTAATTATAAGTAAGAAAGATTCTGTCAGTGTTCTAGTTATAGCCTAAATCCTCCTGCAATTAAGTGAAGGCATATGGTTCTCCCATGTTTTTGTCTTGTTTTATAAATTTCAACTGTTTTGCACCCTAGTGCTATCAAATCTGTATTGAATTGGAAAAATGTCAACTGTGTTCAACACCTTCAATTGTATCTGTTGCAGAGTGTGCCTTGCTGAGGTTTACCAAGATAAAGCCCTCACCGAAGATTTCATGAATAGAGAAAATAATTATGAAGATCCCCAGGTAGGAGGGGAGATATTCTAAAAGGTCATGGAGTACTTCACGCTGTTTGGATTTCTCAGTACTTGCACTGTCTCAGTTACTGTGATTTCCTATCTTCTCTCCTTTGTACCCTTAGCTATTTTAAAAATAGCATCATTGTAAAAATGCAGCATCATTGCTGTTTTGGGAGTGAAGTGGACATAGGCAGGTTTCCTAAGGCACATAAACAACACTACTGTGCAATAAACATTTTGGTTTTTTCAATGTGCTTGTTGATAAATGTCCATGACTGAGCATCTATATATATTTTTTTAATTATTTTTTTATCCTCTCAGCCTCCTTGTTATCTGAGCAAGAAAACATTTTTGCTCTGTAAATTCCTATGTTTTATTCCAATTGCTTGCTGAAATAATGCCTTATCTTCTGTGGATGAGTGCAGGAATGTAAGCAAATTTTAGGAAAGAAGCCTCTATTTTATCAGCCAGAAGATTTTGTTTACTTTCTGAGGGTTTTTTTTATGGCTTCAATCGACCACAACTTGCAATTGAAAAGTTGTTTGCACTAAAAGTGCAAATTCCATTTTGAATTTCAAAACTTTTTTAGAACTGGGACAATGTCAGGGCAAGATTTTCTTTGGTTTTGTCCAGGAACGACAATTCTTACTGTTGTTAAAAAACCACAGCCACTTCTGTTGGCAGAGCAGTTGACATTGCTGAAATAAATGTGTGTGCCTCCAGCCCCAAAGTCTGTCTTTGGGAGTGAATAAAAACTTGTTGCCAGAGAGCTATGGGACCTTTCCTCTTGTGTAACAAGTGTCCTCCCAGCCATCACAGTACAAGCAGACTTAACATGATAAAGCCTGAAGGGTAGGAAGAGAGGAAAAAAGACTTAGGCAGAAGCTTAAACAAAGCTTTACCAAGAGATCTTTATGCTGTTATTTCAGTGTGATTAGTTTTAGAATGTACATTGAGGGCGAGTTGCTTCTAGCTATGAATGTGATTACAGACAGAACCTACAAATGTTAAATAATCAGCAAACACAACCTCTGCGGACTGTTTTTGATGTGCTCCCTGCTCTTTTGTAGCCTTTCTGACTTGATGATTCAAAACTAGCTACTTCTACTAGAATTTTCCATGACCGCTTTAAAAGTAGGTGGTCTTTTCCCCACTCTAAGAAATTGATAACATTTCTATCTTTTCTAAGGTTTGTGCAAAGGAGTTTAAAGAGTTTGTGGAAAGACTGAAAGAGAAATTCAGCTCAACCCTGGGGAATCCCAAACTTGAAATTCCTGATACTTTGCAGGAACTCTTTTCCAGGTATTTTAATTATGGTGCTTTTGACTCTGCACATGGGCTGAGACAGTGAGAGGAGGGCAGTTCAGAGCTGACCTCTTGTCAGTGTGCATGATTTACATCCTCTGTTACTTGTACTCTTACTATCAAAAGAAGTTTCAGTAAATACAACAAGCAACGTTTCTTTCAAGTCCCTATTTCCAAAATGCATGTAACTGATTTTTCAATTATTAGCCCAAGATTGCTTATTTTAAACCTTTACCATTTTGGTAAAGAAGACTTTTTAAATCAGAAATTCACAATACCAGATTTTCATAACATGTCAAATCCTCAACTTTGCTATGAGAGCTGTTGGGGCTTGGGTGTAACATTTTAATGCAATAGAAGAGCTCCATTCACCATTTTCAAGATTAACTGGCCCCATCTGATATCATCACTTGTAGCTGGTTGCTCAGCCAAACGAGTGCTGCTAAAACTGTTGATACAGAGAACATTCAGCCTTGTCAAGTGGTCTCGAGCCCCAGATCCTCAGGATTTTTGGTAATGAATAACACTTGGAGAGAAGTGTGAAAACTTGGGTCTCAAACCATTTTATAGTAACAAAATGAGCACCTTTGTAAATTTTCTTACTTTGGGAAGAGCTGCACGTTACAGCAAACGTGCTGCCCACGGTAACGGAGAGTCCATAGCCTCAAGAGAATAGCAATTCTGTACAGTTCTATACCATCTTCTGTCTGGCTTAGTGAGTGGAGTGAGGGAGATTGGTATGAACAGTTCTTTTCCTCTCTGCCACTGGTGCTGAGGGCTGCTGGACGGACAGTTCCCCCGCGCTGTTCGAACCCTTGCCTTATCAGCAGTCGCGCTGTCGGCCTCTGGGTTTCACGCTTGATAGCAAATCACACAACGTTACTTCTGTTCAGTGCTTTCCTTTCCCTTCCCTTAACTAGATTTCGAGTTTTGGCAATCGGAGAGGACACAAATCAAAACACGAAAGAAGACAGTCTAAGCAGGTGAGGAGCAGTAGCACTGTTTTTCCCATTAGCACTCCAGGGTCGTGTCAGCCCTCATGTCTGTGAAAGTCGTATCGACGGTCTTCTAATTCAAGTAAGGTTCTCATCTGTTTGTTATGGTGTATAAATTTATTAATAGAAAAATACTTTCACAAGGCTGTAAGGGCTTCTGGCACAGGTTATAGATTTGATGCATAAAGTGACAGCAGCAGTAACCTTCTCAGACTGGTGGTCTCTTATCATTAAGACAGCAGTGTATGTGTTGTATGTGGGGGCTGTATCTTAGGAGGAGAGTTTATCAGAAAACATTGTTTTGTGTCACATCGTCTGCACAGATCCAAGAATTCAGGGTGGAAGGTCAGGGAAAGTGTAACAGGCTCCTTTACATGAATGATCCTCAGCTGTAGCAATCTTATGCATTCACTTCAGGAGGAGGTGATTGAGCTTGCATGTTTTTGTGCTAGTTTAATAGTTAGGTACCTCATGCTCAAAAGTCACTGTCAATAACTTTTTTTCTTTTTTTCTTTTTTTTTTTCTTTCAGTGTCTATGATATTCATTTCTTAGTGCTACAGAACCTGATTCAGAGCACATTGGCACTCTCAGATAACCAGATGAAATCTTGCCAGTCATTTCAGGTACAGTATCTGGACCAAACTTTACTGGTCATAAAATCATAGAATCCACGCTAAAGGTTGGAAAAGACCTTTAAGATCATCAAGTCCAACCAGTAACCCATCACTGCCAAATTCACCACTAAACAATGTCCCTGACTGCCAGATCCATATGTGGTCATACAACCCTAATGTTTCTCCTTCCTACCTTGATATATTCCTTTTTCAAAGGGGATAAAAGAAACCCAGAAACTTCGATTTGTATCTGTTCTGTGGGGATTATTCTTTTCTGCTTTTAGGAAATTACATATTCTAGACAGATTTTCAGTATGTTGCTTTTCTCTCTGAGGATGAGACTGCAAGATGTGAGGCTGAAGCAATCCCCACAACGCAAATGAAATAAACTCCACATCCATTCCATTGGGTCAAACTGTATGGTGATTTAGTGCCCACTTGAGCAGTTGGAATTAGGCTGTGGAGGAGATACCACAAAGACAGTCCTAGTATCCAGCAGACACTGGTGTTGGGGAGCCTTTCCTTCAGTGCTGGGCACCACAAAAATATGTAATTTATTAGTCAGGCTCTTAAAAAAAAAATAAAAAAAATCACATTTGAAAGCTCAAAGGGAGTTTCCTATCTAATCAGCAGGTAGTATTGGAGCCTAGAAAGCCAAGCTCAAAGCAGCATGTGTTCCTGGTAAAATGATGGGAGAAATCTACCAAAATGTGTTGCAGATCAGCAGTTTTTACATAAATAATTCCAGTTGGAGCCTAATCCCATTTTGAGTATCAAGTGTTTTATAGTATGTAGTTAATTTAATTGACAGTTACTGTGGAAAGCCTGGAAGCCTGTAAAAGGAGTAGAAGAGTGTAGTTAAGGAAATTTATATGTAGCATTTTACATTCTGGCTTGTAGCTTTGTATTCATTTAGTTAATGCAAACCTCGCGTCGGTGTGTTTACCAGGGGGTTCAGAGCTAACACTGCCTCTTACTTTGAACGGGGGCTTTTTTCAGACATTTCGTTTGTACCGGGAGTACCGGGATGACATTCTTATGAAGGCTTTCCTGGAGTGTCAGAAGAGAAGCCTGGTCAATCGCCGTCGAGTTAACCACACGTTGGGTCCAAAGAAAAGCCGGGCTTTGCCTTTCGTACCCATGTCCTACCAGCTGTCTCAGAGTTACTACAGGTGGGTGTCAGAAAGGTCACTGCTTATGTTTGAGCAAATAAGAGTCTACCCAGGCATGCTTGCGTGGAGGAGAGACTATCTAGAGCATCGGGAAGCACAGAACCTGACCGTCAGAGCTGAAGAGAACATGGTAACATCTATGGCTGTTAGCCCTTCATTTGGTTAGCATTAGGGCTGTACAGGGAATAGAGCCAGGTTTGCTGGGCAAGCTTTTACAGGGACATAAGGAGAGGTAGCAGCAGTGTTTTAGGATGTAGTGGAAAGATTTCTTGAGCACTCTTGTCGTTCTGATGGTTGCTTGTTTTCCCTCTCCAGTTACTTTGTGCTTCACTGTACCTGAATGCCAGGGCTGGGGGGAGGAGAGTTTAACTGTAGAAGTATTTAGTGCTCAAGAAGAAAGTGACATCTTAATTCATAAATACCTAATGTTCTGGAACTAGTTGAAATGGCTGGGAAAACAGAAATAGAAGGTACTTGGCCACCAGCTGTAGCATGGAACTTGAACTATTTGGCTGCTCAGTGCTACCATGGGTGTAAAATTCATGTACATGAAGAACAGATTATGAAATATATGGGCTTGTGTGGATTTGTCTTTTTTTTTCCAGAGTCTTTACATGGAGGTTTCCCAGTACAATTTGTACAGAGTCCTTTCAGTTCCTCGAGAAGCTCAAGGATGCTGAAAAATCAGACCAGCCAGACAACTTCTCGTTTAAAGATCAAGAAAACAAAGGATCAGAAGACATGATTGCATTTCCTATGGATGGACCTGGTGGCCAGTGTGCAGCAGTGCTTTCCCTATTCTCCCTCGGACTTGTATCTGTGAATGTGAGAATCCCAGAGCAAATAGTTGTGGTGGACAGCACTATGGTGGAAAACGAAGTGATAAAAAGGTAAACACTGCCATTTCTGTTAGTAAATATGGCTGGAGAGTAACTTGAATGAAACTGGACAGGCATTAATGTTTTCTGCACTGTATTGTAGTGTGTTTTACTGTGATGTTGTCCAGATTTTTTTAGAGGGAGCATTCTGAAGACTTAATGGCACTTCAGTGCCTGTTGTCACAGCCTTGGACTGCATTTGTCTTCATGCGTGCGACATTTAAATGGCTGGGAACTTCACTGCCATCAGAGCTTGTGTGGAAAGGAGACCAGTGTGGCTGGGCGAGCACTTTCATGACATTGTACCTTCCTATTGCAAAGACTAGGAAGCATTAGCAACAAGGTTTCTGCTTTCAGTGAACTCTGTCTCCCCAGTATCAGTTCTATGTATTGTCTCCCCTTTTGTTTTTTGTTTCCTGTTTGGTTGGTTTTTGTTTGGTTGGTTTTTAAATCTTTGTAAGCTGTCAGTAATTGCAGGCCACTGAAATGGAAATTCTTTCCCTAGGCAGTCTAATCCCACGAATAGTTAACCTAACAATCATTACCTGTTTTCTTGGAATGTGACTAAAATCTCTTGCTGTAGTTTAACCTATTGTTTCCTGTTATGTGTACAGACAAGGAGAATACTTAGTTCTTTTTCTCTTTAGAGCAGCTTATTACCTGTTAGAAGATTGTTATCATGGTCCTCCTCCCACAACATGGTGCTCTTTAAAATGAGCAGCCTCAGTTCTTTTACGTACGTTTTTGGTATGTTATTCATAGAACCATTGAATCACAGAATCATTTAGATTGGAAAAGACCTTTAAGATCATCAGGTCCAACTGTTAACCCAGCACTGCCAGGGCACCACTAAACCATTTCCCTCAGCACCACATCTCCACAGCTTTGAAACCCCTTCAGGGATGGGGACTCCACCACTGCCCTGGGCAGCCTGGGCCAGTGTTGGCAGATCTCTGGCTTTCTCATAATTTTTTTTCTGCACTGAACCGTGATGTCCCAAACCAAATGCTGAGCTTTCGCTGGCAGATCTGTGCCAATTACATAATGTTCTATAGGAGATGTGCCTGTTAATTAATCCCAAGATGTTGAAGGGCCATGGTCTTGCCAAAAAAAAAAATAAAATAAAAAGGCAGCCAAAACTTTCCAGAACGGCGATTCCTGTTCAGCTTGTGAGTCACTGGAACAAGTTTCTTTTCCTTTACCTAGTTAATTGTTTTCTCTTAGTGAGGAGGGACAGGTGCACATGCTATCGTAGAAGTAACATGCATTTGTCCATATGAAACTGCTTCCTGCTCTTTTCCAGGCTATTTCTGCAGTTTGACGGAAATGTTGCGAGTGCAAATCCTGTGTTCTCATACCCTTGCAGTCTCTCCAGTTCAGGGATCCTGTGGAAACTTCAATAAGCTCTTTTGTCATGCAGGTCCTTAGCAAAAATACCCTGAACCGGACTAGTCCCATTGCTGAGTGCAGGCATCTGAGGCCAGTTTTCCAACTGGTTATGCACTTGTGCTGTTTGTTTCTATATGATGTGTTCCCTTTTGTTTTAAGTTTTAAGAGAAGGTCTAACTCATCTTAGAAAAGGTTGGAAGAAACCTTTGGTTGTCTCTGACATAACCTGTTTAAAACAGAGGCAGCTTCAGAGTTAGATCAGCTTGTTCAGAGCCTTTACCCATAATGGCTCTTGTCGTGTCCTGTAAAGAAAAGTGTTGGTTTGACTAAGTTTGTTTCTGGGAAATGTATCCTGGCTGCTACTACTATTCTCTGTTTGCTTGGAGGCGGTCTGCAGGTTGGGTTGGGTTTGGGGTGGTTTGGGGTTTTTTTTGGGGGGGGG
>WUAM01000264.1:1377433-1403339 GCA_024336885.1 Actenoides hombroni
TTTGTTTTTGTGTGTGTGGGGTGTGGGTTGGGTGGTGGGTGGTGTGTTGTTGGGGTGGGTGGGGGGGGGTGGGGGGGGGGGGGGTGGGGGGTTTTGTTTTCATTTTTTGGGTTTTTTTGTTGTGTTTTTTTTTTTCTCTTTAATTTCCTTTTCTGGGGATCATTAGTGTATTTTTTTTCTGTAGTTACTTGTTCTCAGCATTTTAGGCCAGCCTGCTCTGGACATCCCCACGGCTGTTGATGGCTAAATTCCAGAATGCAGAATAGCATGTGTTCTTGCACTGCTTAGTCTGAAGAGTCACTTTGTTATGAAAAAAAATCAAACCCCAACAAACATAACACCTCTGTTTGCTGTAGCTTGGGAAAAGAAGGACTTGAGGAGGATGACGATGATGACGACGACTTAGATGACAGCTCTGGAGGCAAACGGAGAATAGAAGTAAAAGCTCGTCAAGCATCTCATACCAATTACTTACTGATGAGAGGCTACTATGCCCCTGGAATTGTCAGCACGCGCAATCTGAGTCCCAGTGACAATATCGTGGTCAATTCCTGCCAGGTGAAGGTGAAGCTGCGCTGCACACCGGTTCCAGGAAGACTCAGCTCTCCCGGTTAGTTTCTGTTTGGCCTAACTCGCACAGAAGTGGGTTGGATAGATAGTGAACTCATCAGCTGAGGAAGAGATTTGAACAAAGCCTCTTAACAGGAACATTCTTTTCTCATTACATGTGTGATTTGCCTTGTACTGCTTTCTCTCCTGACTTAAACAGGGGGTTGATTAACAAAGGCACTTTTTGTTGATAACAAGTCCTTGCCTGTATTTCATGTTGTTAGAAACTATCAGTCCAAAAAGGAAGTCTGTCCTCTGCTCTGTTACCCCTTCTCCAGGAGGTTTTTCAGTCCCCTCTGCAATTTAAAGTACCATACTATGTCACAGCCAGGCTTTCTTTTCTGTAAAGGAAAAGACCATCTTTCAGAGCTCCTTGAATGGAAACTCACATTTACTTGGCTCATGCAAGTGCCTGAAATAGTGGTGTCCAATCTCTTTTAAATGCCTTTTAAATTATCATAGGTAAACGTTTTGCTAATATTTAGAGCTTGATATTTGCAATTTGTCAGCCCTGTGCCTTCTTGAAGAGCATCTTCCTGTCAGCTATAATGCAGATGTGTCCAGGAAAGCCTTCAGTTGCTTAGTTGTCCATCTGGAAAATCTCGTGCTGCCCCTGCCCATTCCTACTGCTGCCGTGGTGGAGGTGAAACGGAAATCCTCTCTGCTATCCCTGCTGCCACCCACACCCTCCCGGCCTGCAGAGCTGATGGCTCATTACAGTTGGTCTCATTTTTCCTTGGCTGTCAAAAGAAGTGCAGCTGTCATACGAGTGTCCCCCAAGGCACGATGTAAAGACAGCCTGCAGAGAAAAGTGTGGGGAGCAGGGAAGCACAGTGCCAAAGCTACCCTTGAGTCACCTGGGACTGGGACAAGGAGTTAACACTGCTTCTGAAGACTCCGTGCAGTGGGGTCAGCTTTGTGCAGTGATGGGCCTGTCTCCAAAGGCTTTGAGATGTTTTGGTACACTGATTGTACTGAGGCACTCTCAACTTGATACCAGGTTTGGCCGATAGCTTTCTGCCATGGATCAGCTGCTTCCGCTGTTTTGATTCATGGAGTCCTCTGTGGCATTTCCTTGCCCTAGATTTGATGTCCTTCAAGAAAAAAGGAGATGATTCCCGTGTTAACATAGTTAAGCTGACCCAGTGTTAGAAAGAATACCAGTAAGTCTGCACTGTCTTTCAGTGATACTTCACTTGGATAGGAGGGTAAGCCCTTGTAAACCAGCTCGCTCTTCTTCTACAGGTCTTTTCAGAGACAAATTAATTTAAGAAATTAAAAAGGCAATGGCAACAATGAAGATGGAAAATTGAGCTCTGTTTTTAACTGGAATAGTCTAGAACATTTCTAATCTGTCTGTCTCAGAATATTTATGTTTCTTTAGTGTATTGCAGAGTAATAACTGCTTCACAGTGTATACCACTTGGATCTTATTTGCTTTGCAGTTTCTTCTCTGCTTGATGACATGGCTGTGGGAGTCTCCTGCCTCCCTGAAACTTTTACCAGGCTGATAAAAGTCCAAGAAGAAAATTATGAGGTTGAACAGTTTCTTCACGAGTGTACAGAAGGTTATGGCTATAGTCCCAGAGATGCAGCTGCTGCTCTGGAGATCCGTACTGCAATAGAGGCAACTTCTCACTTCGGGATTTGCAAAGCTGAGCTGAGCAAACGGTTCTGCAGCTATGAAGAGGTGGAACCTGAACGCACCAGGAGCTTGGAGCAGTACATTCAGGTGGGTTTACAGCCAGCTGCTTTCCATATATTAATGTTTGCATGCTTAGTATTCCACTTCAACAGGACAATCCTCTAGGTGGTAGGAAGCAAATATAAATTGAATGAAGCTCTTTGTATTAGGCAAATACCGGTACCTTATAGCAATCTCACCTCAAAGTTAGGAAGGCCAAAAGCAGTGCTTACTCAAAGACAGCAATGAACTGTTGCAGAAACCAAGAGGTACCAACGTTCACCTTTGGAAGAAAAATACTCTTTCCCAGTTATATTTTAACTTAAGCTGAACAAAAATGTCTTGTGCTGTAATTTCTGAAAAGTTTAAGGAGTAAAACATCTTTTTCAACTTCAGTGCTGCAGGACAGAAAACTGAATATTCTACTAAGCTCTTCCTCTTTCTTTGCTGCCAGTTAAAGATGGCAATTCTGTGATACTTGGTTCAACTGACATTTTCCAGTGAAAGCTCCTGAGACAGTTCTTGGGGGTTTTATCTTTGCTTAATTTTTATTTTTTTTTAATAGGACCTTGTTGAAATGCAGCAGATTTTAGAAGTAGGAGGCCATGCAGTACGACTAGTTGCAGTAGTATTTGCCAAGCCGTGGCTATTACATTCAGTATGCCTGAAGAATAAATCAGAGGACTCTGATCAGCAAGATGCAGACACCGGTCTCCCAGATGGCCAAGAGGATTGCCTGCCGTCGGAACCAAAGACGGGAGAGGAATATTCGAGAGAGGAGGAGCAGCTGGGAAAAGACACCCAAGCTGGCAGTGATGGAGAACCCCCAAGGAAGAGATGTAAGACTCAAAACGATGTCCTTCAAGGTGACAATCAACTCTGCCAGGGTTCACAGAGTGTTTTGAAAAGCACAGAGGAAAATAACTTTGTGGGCGTTACTGATCCTGTTACAACGAAGGAAGCTCCAGTTGTGGATGAAGAAACAGGCTCCTTGGGAGGACAGACAGAACACCCAACTGAACAGCCAGCGTGTGCACCGGGTCCTCTGAATGTGGGTGCTTACAAGGAACAAGACAAATCTTGTTCTGAGGAGAAAGAACTTGAAGTAGAGAATGATGAGCTCGGCACTGAGCACAAGCAGATTCCTAGTCTTGAACAATCAGCCAGTGAGCAGGATGATGATCTTTCCTACTTACAGGAGAACCCAGGAGTCTCTAGAGGTATGTAGGAGCACTCTGTGCCCAAGAAATAGAGACTAGCTCATCATCAACTGATGCCTAATGGGTAGGTTCATTTTTATAAGCTAATACTTGATTTATTTTTTTTATGAAGCCATACCAGAGAGAGAGGTTGTAATTTCTTACAGATGTAGTGGCATGACACTACTTGATGTGGAAGGTCTTGGAGGTTTCAAATATATCAAACTTTCCTTCCTATGCCTGTTGCTGGAATGTTCATGACTAGCCCAGAAATGTGTCTTCCTTAGAAACTCATTTCCACGTCTTCCTCTCCTCCAAAAGCATGTTTGAATCTGAAGTTTCTTATCTCTGGCTTCAGGCTAGACATCTCTAAACCTAGAAGCAGTGCTACGAGTGTACAGTTAGCTAGAATGTCCATGACTGAAAGTTGTAAAGTCATTAAACCATGCACCAGAAAGCAGCACATGCCAGTGAGAAGATTAATAGCCTCGTTTGCAACCCAGTTTGCCTTCACTTTCATTTCCTTTTTACTGCCAGTTTTCTTTTTTAATAGTGTGTCGTTCTTGCCAAGCTTTACGTTAAGTAGCTTGTTGGGGGTTTTATTTTGTTTTTATCAGCTCTGATTTCAGATTGACTCACAAGCTAACTGCTTGTGTGGTATTTTGCCAAGATCCGCAGTTGCCCACGTTTAGAGCTGCAGACTGCCCTGTGAGTCAGCACAGGCAGATCTGCAGCTGCCTACAGCTTGCTGCTGTTTAACTGGGGCCTCTCCATGGGGAATAGACTCAGGGCTGTCAAACAACATAGACTTCAGCAGTTCTTAGTATGATACTACTAAAGTACTGGTTTGGATTTAACTTCCTCTACTTGTTTGTAACACAGAAAGGAAAAAGAAGTAGTGGGTTATCCAGCATAGAGTTCTTACTGCTGAAGGCCAGCAGAATGGTTTACACGTGCTTAAGCCAAAGCTCTTAGCCTATGGGTGTGGTAGAAATACCCACGTAAAGTAATTGTGTACTTAAACCCCATGGTATAATGCATAATGAACGCTAAAGAGACAGCCTTCACTTTGAAAATGAACCCTGCTGGTATCTTGAGTTTGCATTCTCAAATCTACAGCAAGTTGGACTTCAGCTCAGCTTCCATGTGACCATCAGGAGCATTAAGTTAAAAAACCCTAAGGGAGCCCCTGCATAGCACTTAGTGTGAAACTCTGCTCTTTCAGTCCTTAGAATTGCCTGTTGTGCAGCCATGTCATCGGACTTCTAGGAATAAAATGTCCTCCTGGGGAATGGAACCCCAAAAAGCATGGCTGGAGTAGACAGAGGTGAGAAGAAAGTATGTGCAGGTAGTCAGAGTGGAAGATCCCTGTGCAGCCCAGAACACACAGTGCAGCGTGCTTGTGTTATTTTCTGACATAAGCTGTTGCATTTTACAGCCACCTTTTACTTTTCTTCCACTAGATAAAGACTTCGGGTTTATTAAAAACTGTGCTCTTTTCTTTGCAGGAAGTTCTATGACAGAGGTATCCCAGGCAGCCAGGGACCGGTGAGTGCTGTCAGCGAGATGTCTGCAGAGTAACTAAACATTTGGTGCTACCAAAATAACATCTGAAAGCAGATGACTTGGAAACCTTAGTTTTATGTTCTGATGGGCACTGAGCACTGATGATGGAAAAACTCTGTGTTTCCCTCTATTGTTCTTGTTAATGTTACTCGTGCTCGTATGCATGCTGAAAAAGTTTTCTCTGATACATATTTTTTTTCCCAAAAGCTAATTAGCTCCGAATAGCAGAGGAACAAAACTGATTTTATTTCATAAATATGTCCAGCTCCTATGTGCCCAAGAAAGGCCTGGAGAAACTGCAGTGTGGGAAACAGGGATTTCTATACGGGGTCTGTCTTTGGACTTCAAGATGCTAAAAAAGCATTTCTCTCCTGTCTGAGCACCACTGTTGCGCACTGCAGATGAAAGCAGGTCTTGGATAACTTTTGGAGGATATTAGAGCTAGTAACAAAAAGCTTTGCTGGTCAGCAAGACTCGAGGTGACTGTTGGGTGGTGTAATGGTGCTGAAAGTGTTTCTCAGGTAGTGAACACATAGTGCAAAACACTTCAGGCCTGTGGAACTGTCCAGAGTAGCAGCAGTGTCTGCCCACAGCAGAATTTACATCTAGCATGTGAACAAATGCTGGATGTAGCAAGGATCTCTATTATGCAGAAATTGTGATGATGGGAAATGTAGCTAGACTTCCTGACAGAACTGAGCTTAAACTGTCTCTCAGGGCCTGTGAGAATGTCTGCTTCATTGGGAGACCGTGGAGGATCGTGGATGGGAACCTGAACAAACCAGTGTGTAAGGGTATGATGGAAGCTGTGCTCTATCACATCATGACCAAACCAGGTGTAACAGAGGACATGCTGTTGCAGCATTACATGGGGGTGCTGCAGCCTGTGGCTGTCTTGGAGATCCTGCAGGTATGTGAATCACCAGCTGGGTGAACTTGCATCTGGGTCAGCTTCTGCATGTAAGGGTCAGCAGCTACTTTACTGGAAGTCCCAGGGAAATGGGACTGGGAGTGAAGCATGGAAAAACAACCTTTTCTCTTTAGTGTAAATTAACCAAAGCCAGAGCAAGTTCCTGTTTGAAGGAAGGAGAAGGAAGGAGGGAAGGAAAAGGGAAGGAAGGCTGCTTTACCCATCCTGGAAATTGCAGTACTACTGATTGTAAAATTGGAGCTTGCCTCTAAAAGGGATGTACATGCAGTTGAAATTCGAGCTGGTTACTGCAGAGGGGTGTCTTGTCACTGTGGAATATTAAGTTGGACTGTTTAATGCAGTGTTAATCACTGGAGTTTTACAGTTTTCCTTATATACCTTTCAGATGGGTAGTCTTTGGTATAAGCATCAGACTGAAATGTGTTTGTGCTAGACAATACTGTAACAAAGACCTTCTGTCCTTACAGACCTGATTAAAGGCACACATCCTTAAGCCTAAAACAATGTGGTCAGAAAACCCTAGTTTCTCATTTTTTTTCCCCACATCTTCAAGTTTGATTGCTGCTGCTGCTGCTAATGCAAATGAAACCTTGATTTATTTAATTTTTTTTTTCTGTAAGGATTCAAAATCTTATGTACAGCAGTAATATTGCAGTCTTTCCCCTGCTGACACTGGAAATCTGTGTTCCAGTGTCCATGTGGCCACATGTCTGTCCAGAGGCTCACATGTTTTGGTTACAGTGAAAGTTTGTGTGCTGAGCAACTGTCCTGTTTGCTGGGTGTTCCAGCACAGCTTGTCTGCATGTCCTGTGCCACAACAACGCTGCCAAGAGGGTACTGGGACCTGGGGCAGGCTTTGGGCTGCAGTACAGAGTCTGTAGTGGTGAGGTGTGTGCATGTGGGACAGCAGTACAGATTCCTAGGTGGTTTTAGCTCAAATTCACAAAATCAACCTGTATATTTTATAGACTGAAGAACCTGAATCTAACTTCTCTTCCAATGAACTTGATAAGAACTGGTTCTGAAACCACAGTCAAGAGCCTACATCTGTAATATACCAAGTATTAGTAAATCTAGGTGCACAGCTCTGAGAGTACTGAATGCACACCAGATGTTTACAGCAAACAGAGCACATAAATGGCCTTGCTGGGTGCATGCTGACCCAGGAGCCTGGGATTTACACCTATACCAGCCTGAAATTAGTTGTAACTGGTACTCAGTGTTGGGATCTGTTGCTGAGTATGTGTTCATGTCAGCAGCCAGATGTCAGTCAAGCCCTGTGCTGAAAGTAACAGATGAGCATATACCCAACTACATGAACTTGCTCTGCTCTGATGTAATCTTTGCCAGCCCCATGAGCTCCTGAGGGGGGGTCAGGCCAATTCTAGTATAAATGGTCCAGTGTTTGAGAACACTGTAGGTAGAAGAGCATTTAGTGCATTTATATATTTTATTTTATTTTTTCCTCCACCACAACTGCTCAAGCTCTAACGTGAATTTTTCCACAGGGTCTGGAAACTCTGGGTTGCATCAGACGATTCTACATGAAAAAGCCATCCCCGGTGTCACTCTTTTCTCAGCCAGTTATGGAAGAACAACAACTAATGAATCCCAAATTGAGTGAAAGCCCAACAACATATTACGAGCCCACAATAGACTGTACTCTCAGGTTAGGAAGAGTGTTCCCTTGTGAAGTGAACTGGAATAAATGGGTGCAGATTATCCCAGTATAAAAGAGGTAAAGATGGGTCATATTAAATTGGTTCAGTCTGTAGGAGTGTTAACACAGATTAAATGTTAACAATTTGTACTCCATCATGCTTTTAAGTTATCCTTTTTACTTTTGAGTGTACTTAATGAGACTAAAATGTAATGTTAAGACACAGGTAATATTTGATCCTACTTTACTTACACACTCTTTTTACCAATAAGAGCAGGTCCAGGGTATGGTTCATAGTTTTCACCTTATCTTGCAGGGTTTTCACAGGTCACAGCAAACGCCTTCACTGCATTTTTTTTTTTTTCTTTTATCTCCCACTCTGGCCCCTGCAGTAACACTTCACCTTTGCTTTGCCTTCTGCTCTGTGCAGGTTCGTAACTGTTCTTTAGCTTAGTTCTCTCAAGGTCTGCTTCTGGTTTTGTGTGTGCTTTTAGCATACATCCTATGAAATAAAAGAGTCCTATGCTCTTCCTCAGAGCCATGGCCCAGGCCGACCCTGGAGGCTCTGCCTGTCCCTTCCACTTGTGCACGGCAGCAGCCTTAGCCTAGGTCGGCTTTTGAAACAACCACACCACAGCCAGTTCCTTCCACCCAGCGCTACCTTTATTGCCTGCCCCTCGGTCCCGGCGCACCCCTTCCCCCGGCCCGCCTCTGTCTCCGGTGGAGCGGAGGGAGAGCGGCCTGGGGCCGGGGCCGGGCCCCTCAGTCCCGCCAGCGGTGTCCGCACTGCGCGTTGCAGCACTTGTAGAAGGTGGTCATGGGCTCGCCGGCCGAGCGCGTCTGGATCTGCATGAAGTAGGCGCGGGGGTGCTCGCACTTGGGGCAGGGCTCTGCAGGGCGAGGCGAAGCGCGGCAGCGTGAGGCGAGGCCCGACCCCCTCCCCCGGCCCGCCCTTTCCCTGGCCCGTGCCCGCCGTACCTGCGGTGGAGTCCACGTTCTCCCAGGCCGCGGCGCCGCCCAGCACGTCGTCCACCTCCTTCAGCCGCGGGTACTTCCTGCTCGTCACCTGCGGGAGGCCGCGGGTCAGCGGGACCCGGGCCGCCCCCCGCAGCCCCCGCCCGGCCCCGCTCCCGCTTCCCCCCCCCCGCGCCCCGGTACCTTCCGCGTGACGTTGCGCACGTAGGGGCAGGTGGTGCAGGCGAAGCGGTGGCAGCGCGGCCCCTCCTCGGCCACCAGCACGTTCCCGCAGGCCGGGCAGAAGAGCAGCATCGCCGGTTCCTCCGGGCGCACCGCCCCTTCCGGCGCGGCGATGGCGGCGGAGGCCGAGGAGGAGCTGGCGCACGCCGAGGTGCTGGAGCTCTTCCAGGCGGCGCTGGCGCGGCTGGTGCAGGACCCCCTGCTTTGCGACCTCCCGCCGCAGGTGGGGCCGGGGGCGACGGGTCCCGGGCGTGGGCCGGGGGCGGCGGCGGGGCTCAGTCCCGCCTCGCTCTCCTGCCGCGGCCGTGCCGCCCGCAGGTGACGGCGGAGGAGATCGGCTCGCAGGTGGCGCTGGAGTACGGACAGGCCATGACCGTGCGCGTCTGCAAGGCGGACGGCGAGACCATGCGTGCGTGCCGGGGCCGGCGGGGGGGGCGAGCCGGGCGGCGCGGGGTGGCGGGGCCGGGGCGCTGACGGGGCTGCATCCCCTCCCCTCCCCTCCCGTCCCGTCCCGTCCCCTCCAGCCGTGGTGGTGGTGCAGAACGCCTCGGTGCTGGAGCTGAAGAAGGCGCTGCGGCGGCACGTCCAGCTGCGGCAGGCACGGCAGGGGGGCGTCCAGCACCTTAGCTGGTGAGTGGGACCCGGGGCTGGGGTCTCTGGCCTCTCACCCCCACCTTCGGCACTGCCCCACCGCCGGCTCTTTCTCCGGCTGCTCTCCCTGAGTGTTTCTGCCCTAGGAAGTACATCTGGAGGACGTACCACTTAACTTACGCAGGAGAAAAACTGGCGGACGACAGAAAGAAGCTGAGAGAGTGAGTAATTTGGTCTTCTCTGGCATGTAGGGGACTGCAGAGGCCTCACTGGAGTCCACCCAGCATCTGCACAGGCAGGACTAACTTGGGCTCTGTGCCCTGGCTCAGACAGGTCCTGCCCTTGAAACGGAAAGACAGGACCAGCACTGTATGCAGAGGTGGGACAGGCCCTGCCCTGACAGACTGAGGGGCACCTACAGGACAGGGAGGTCTCAGTGTGTTCCTCAGCCAGGACCATCCTATGCTGAGTAGGTTCAGCCAGTTCAGACCATGACAAAGCACTTGGGCATTTAGTCCCTTGGCCAGACATCCAAACCCCTGCAGAACAGGTCATGCTTACTGTGCTTGTACCTGAGCTATCCTGCAGAGACAGGATTAGTGACAAAAAAACGTGAGTGTGAAAGGAGTTGAACACAGGGAAGGTGACATGGCATCATGCACATGAAGTGCATTAGTTTATCTCCAGAGAAACTGGGTGCCCTGGGGGAGCAGCTATGCAGCAGAGGATAAGGTCAGGAAACATGGTGGAAAGGATCTAGAGTGGAAGGGACCTCTGGAAGTCATCTAGCCCAATCTTCTGCACAAGCAGGGTCAGCTAGAGCTGGTTGCTCAGGGCTGTGTCCCATTTGGGTTTGAGTATCTCCAGGAACGTTGCCTGCACCACTTTTCCAGACAACCTGTTCCAGTGCTCAGTCCCGGGAAAGAGGAGGCGATGGGATTTCAAAGGTTGTGGTTCCTGGGAAAGTGGTGTGTAACAGCAGAACTCTGTCCAGGTACGGCATCAGAAACCGGGATGAGGTCAGCTTTATAAAGAAGCTTCGAAAGTAACCTGCCAGGTAAGTCCTGAATATTCATTAAGAGCTGCCCCTTCTTCCTCTTCCTGCCCAGGCCTTAGTGTGCAGGCTCACAGCAGCCGCTGCTCTCTGCTGCACAGCAGAGCATTTCTGAACACCCATGTCTACGTTAGGCTCGTGGCCTGTGTCCGTGTCCTGGTCGTGGTGTTTGAGCTTTTCTTGGAGCAGGGATTGATAATCCATCTGCTTCAGTTAACGCCCAGCAGGAGCAGCAGTGTCTCAGTAGCTCTCTAACCCTGCTTCATAGTTAGACTCTGCATCTGCCACCATTTCTTGGGACTCGTTAAATGCAGCGTTCCTTTGTTTGCAGTCATGAGTGCAGCTAGGACCTCGCTTTCTTTTAGGCTTCTGGAATGTCTGGAAGCCACTGGCAGGAGGGGGGCTGGGTGCTCCCTCATCCCTGGGAGGAGAGAGGTCTCCTGTGCTACAGGCAGCTGCCCTCACCTCAGTCCTTTGTGGCCTCCTGCATGGCTCAGGCCCTCACACCCCAGGGCCTGTTCTCCCGCCCTGCTCCTGGCACTCCTGTCATGGGAAGGTCCCAGGGCTGCACATAAGTGAATACAAGAAGCACACAGAGCCTGTGTTCCACAGCAGGCACGTTTTGAGCCATTTTTCTCAATTACTGCAAGCTCTAGAGTCAGGAAAAGGCACCTCCACTGACACATCCTCTACTTTTTGACTCCCAGTTTCTCCATTTTTTTTTTGGTTTACAGGAACTTGAGTTCAACAGATTCATTGTTCTCAGAGGACAGGACACACTACTAGGCAACTTTCTGTCATGTTATTTCTGTGCAACTGATGCATTTAAGCCCAATTCCAGCCCAGGAAGCCCTAGTATGTAAACGTACCTGTCTGTAACCTACGAGGCCATAAGTCTGGTATTACACTGCTGTTTTTAGAAAGCTGTGCACGCAAACACAAGATGTCACCAAACCCCTCACGCTTGGCAAGGTGAAAATTGTGTCTCTTTCCCTTCCCCGTCTGAAGACACCCTGGCAGTGTCTGAAGAGCAGTGGTAACAACAGCTTTTTCCAAACCCTTGGGTTTTTCTTTTGCAGCTCCAGCCAGCTGGGTTAGAAACTGTTGCTTTGTGACCACAGTAACTCTTCTTTCTTCTTTTAACTTGCACCAGCCCCTGTGATGAAGCGTGGGCTAGAACAGGAGCCATCTGCCCATGGTGCCATGGCCAGCAGGCACCTGTTGCACAGGCTGATCCCCTTGGGCCTGTCTAGGTGTGGTTATAAGAGAGCCCAGCACAGTAACAACTGTCACTGCCAAATATTGTTTTGTTAACAGAGAAAGTGGAGAATCCAGCCCTCCCCTGCCCAGACCGTGGATGCAGCACTTCGCTCAAGGAAAAGGTTGGAACACGTCAAAGAGAAGCAGGCTCCAACTGAATGGATTTTTTTTCATTTGTTTTTTGCAGTTGCTGTTGCAATGTCTTCCTTGCACTGTATGTGGAATGAGCTTGCAGTGATTAAAGAGACCCTCTCATTTCCTGAGGCTTTCAAGGCCCTTTTTTCCAGCTGCAAATCCATGTCTGAGTGGTTTGGGTGCTAGAAAAGGATTGATTCTACCAGCACGTGAAATAGCAAGAGGGGAGGTAAAGTAACAAACAACCACAGACTGTGCAGAGCAATTAACAGTAGCTAAAACGCTACTTTACCATTTAATCACCACCTTAGCAGTAGTAAACAACTCCGGTTAAAAATGTAGTATTGAAACTAGTGTAATAAAAATAACGGCAGCAGAAAAGGTTCAATACAATTGAACAAGGCACAAACGTTCTGTTTTCAGAGCCTTCTGAGATAAGGCAAAACATGCCTGCCAAGTGCTAAGGAGACAGTTTAAATTAACCACGGGCAGGGTTAGAAGTGTCATTAGATTAGAGGCTTTGTCCCCAGGAAACTGGCACAGCAAACGCAAAGACGGTCCATCTCCAGTGCCTGCTAGAGGAGCCAGTCTTTGCCTTTCAGTGGAGCTGCGCGTCCAGGTCGTATTTCTCGCAGAATTTGTCTGTGAATGGTATACAAGTGAGGAACTCGCACCACTCGCACTTGATGGGGTAGAAATAGAACAGAATCACGAGTCCTGAGAAGAGCGCGATGAAGATGAGCTGGAAGACTATAATTTGGCACCGCTTCCTATATAAATCGAACTTCCCAAAGCTAATGTAGGGCAGGAAGGCAAAGGAGAGGAAGAAACCGCTGATAAATCCTGAAATGTGAGCAAAATTATCAATCCAAGGCAGGAGGCCAAAGGCAAAAAGAAAGAGCACCACAGCCAGCAGCTTGAAGAAAGCCCTCCACGGGCGTGCCAGGATTTGCCAACTCTGGAAGAGCTCCACAAAGAGACAGGCCAGAATCCCAAACTGGGATCCTGCAGGGCCAACCTGCAGAAGAAGAGCATCACAGGTAACATCAGGCACATGCCATCTGCCTGGCTTCTGCAGCCAGCTATGGCCATTACAGTTACTTGTCACTCAACTCCTTTGTTGGTAGGAAAGAGGAGCTGCAGCCTGCAACGTCATCCTTATCCAGGGTTCAAGGAGTAAATAAAGGGGCCCAGTTGGCTTAGGATCAAGGCAGGTGTGAGGCCAGCAATCACCAGAGCAGACTTTCTATGTAAGGAGGGCAGATCTGGTTCAAGTTCCCAGAGGGGAGAAGCCCCTCAAGGCACACTCCTGGCTCCCCCCACCCACCAGGCACTTCTCCTTGTCGAAGGACCTGGAAGCTAGTCCTCCAGGTCTTGCCACGCAGTCTTCTAAAGTGAAGCTGGACAGTAACACCAGAGTTCTCCAGCTGTGGCACGTGGACAGGGACACTCCTGGACAGTGCGTGGGAAGGGTGAGCTCTGCTCTTTGCCCCTCTCCTGCATGCCACTTGCATGTGGCAGGTCTCTGTCACCAGCTCTCAGTTCCCAGCCTGCCTGGGGATCTCTTACACTGTGGTTGGACAACTCCCCCACCACCATTTGCTGCAGGGAGGCCCCTCTCACTGCAGCCAGGCCGGGCCAGTCGCCTGGAAAGCCCAGGGTACCCTGGGGAATGGCACTGCTCAGCACCCAGATGATGGGGTGGGGCCTGCTTCTAGATACACATCTGCACAAGGCACATGCTGCAGAGATAAGCCCAGCTCTGGTGTCTGTGCCAGAGAGGCACAGGCATGTAGAGAAGGCTTGTGGTCAGGGCACATCACCAGCACCCTAGTCTGTGGGAAACCCACCTCTGCTCTGTAGGGTAGAAATATTGCACTGGCAAGGTTCCCAGTGATGCCACTGAGCAGGTAGATGATAGAGATGCGATGCCATCCTGCCAGCTTCTCTAGGTCCCGCAGGATCGTCATTTGGAAACAGACTGAAACCAGACAGTGCAGGATCCTGCCAAGTTCAGAGTACAGGAGCTGAAGCAGCAGCCACGGAAGTCAGCCCTGTGCTGGTGCTGTTTGCCGAGAGCTCCTGGTCTGTCCTCACCCACACTTCTAACATCCCTCCCAGCAAAGGCAGCGTGGCAAACCTCAGCAGGGCCAGCAGCTCAGCAACCCCGTGTGCCCCAGGAAGTGGCTGCCAGGAGAAGCCTCATGTCAATCCTTGGCGTCAGGGTTCCCCCACCCAGCTAGTGAGAGCTTTACACTGATGCTTACCCAGCATGGAGGAAAAGCGAAAGCCAGAGGCGGTAGAACTGGTCAGGGACTTCTGGGTTTAGGAAAGGGAGGAGCCCACAGACATCATCCATGCAGTGCACCTAGGGCAGAAGTGGGGCTGTGAGGTGCACAGCCCCCCCCGGCCCTTTGCCAAGGCCCAGGGAGAGACTGCAGATAGCTCTGAAAAAGGGGCTTTCCTCCCCTTTCTGTGCTGTATCATGTCCCAACCCTCGTCTCCAACCCCAAGTTACACGTGACCCCCCCCCCCATTCCCCGTAGCAGCTTTATACCCTCCTTCTTTGCTCTAACACAGGCGCAACTGAGACATCCGCATCTGCTCACCAGTGGAGCAGGAAGGGTGCATTTTCCTGCTGCTTCCACAGGGGTCCTGTGTTGGGATTTCACAGCTGCCAGCCCCAGTCCTAAACTGGTCTCCAAAGGACAGATGCAGCCAGCTCTGCCCCTACAGTCTGGATCAGGACACGGGACTCCCACCTGCACTGCAGCACAGTTGCCCCCAGATCTTGCCAAGCTGCTGAGGGGAAGAGGAGGGAGGAGGGCAGCCACATGAGCTGCCAGCTCCACACTTACCTGAGAGCAAAGCGTTGCCTCCTCATGGAAGTAGCCCCGCATAAATTCACAATACTCCCGGGAGGTTATTTCACACCTGGGGGAGGCACAAGTGATCAAACCAAGGAACAAGTCACTTGTGGAAGGTACAATGGTCCATCCAGGGAAAGCCAGGCCCAAGCACTGAGTAACGAAGCAAGCTGAGGAGCAATATGAGGAAGAACAGCACCTTCCTCCTTGGTAAACCCAGAGCGCTCAAACTCCTTGAGTGCTCAGGGACTCCAGACTGGGGCCAGTGTAGCCTGTCCAGACCAAGCTGGCCATTCTCAACAAAAAGTGCAGAACTCCCCAGCAGAAGTATTTAATCCCTTGGGATCAGAGTACCTCCAAACTGCAGGACTAGTTGAGCAAGATACCCTGCAGCATCAAAGACTCGGGCTGGCTGTTATCTCCTGCTTATCCCAGCATCCTGCTCCGTCTGGGAAACCTGTTATGGCTCCCTGTCTAACCCCTCTTCCCAGCAGGGCTCTGGGCTGCATGTGGGAAGAACAAGGAGCACAGACAGCTGTGTCTACAACCTGAAAAGGGTCCCTTGTGTCTCAGCCCGCACCCAGCCCCTCTCCACACAGGTAAACTCATTACCTTCCTTTGGTCCCGATGCAGCAGGGCCGGCCTGTAATCACACAGTCCATGTGGAGGTGGTTGGTGTAATTCCCAGCACTGTTTTTTGTGCAGATCTGCAAAACAACAACAGGCTGCAGTCAGACAGCCCTGGCTTTGCTTGCTGCCTGTGCAAAGTCAAAAGAGCCACTCAGGAAGAAGCCAGTCCCACAGGCAGGCTGGACAGGCTCCCTCTGACAGCAGGATGGTGCCTGACACCCTCAGTCAACATCTCTGCTCCACCAAGGGATGAGAGCAGCCCCGAGGCTGAGTCAGTCTCCATCACCCTGTTACCCTGGCAGGGTCCAGGGCTTTAGTGGGCACAGAGGAACTCCTGTTGTCGGAAGGCTTTGAGCCTGGGCTGGACAAAGCCGTGGCTGCCCTGATCTATTGTTTGTGACAACAAGCAGGAGTTTGCACAAGAGCCCCCCCTTTGCTTCCACCACCACAGCTGTAGCTCTGCACAGTGGGATGCAAATGCCATATTCCAGCTGCCTGTACAGGCTCTATGCCACCAGTGATGCTCACCGGCCATTTGGTGATGTCATCTGGCCACTCATGTGGCTCCATCGAGGCTGGCTGCTCACATACCCTGCAACAACAGAAAGCAGAGATCAGCCTGAGAAATAACTTTCCCCGGCACCAGGCAGGATCCACCATGGAAACACCAAGCTGTCCCTACCCCCAGGCTGCAGTCCCACAACTCCCCTCTGTCCCTGGCAAGGGGCTGGTGACACGCCACATCAGATCAGCCAAGGCTGTGCTGACCAAAGCCGCAGCCTCCCTCCAGTGAGCAGAGATCACAGCTTCAGCACAAAGGCAGCTGTCCGAGAGCACGCAGCTGCCCAGCAGCTCGCTGGCTCCTTTCCAGGTAGACACAACCCCAAAGGTGAGTGTTCAGCTGGTCTCAGCAATACATCAGCCCACGGTGACTGCGGGCAAAGGCGTGCCATGGGCTCCGGGACAGAGGAACGTGACTGCTGTACCCCAAGAAGGGAGCCTGTGCAAGGGAGCAGGTGAGGAAAGGGAGAGGGACGAGGAAGGCACCTGCTGCTCACGACAGGCCACTGTGTAGGTGGGCAGCCAACAACAATGGAGACTAGGGGTGAGCAGAAAGATCGTCACACTGCTTCAGCCTCCCCTTCAGCATCAGGGCAGGTAGGGACATCACTGTCCCCATGTCCCTTGGTCTCCAGAGCAGCTGCTGTACCACCTAGCAGCCAGCTGGCCTGGGACTCTGTGCCTCTCTGATTCTGCTGCCACAGCAAAAGCCCTTTGCCCCCAGAAGGGCAGCTGTACTAGACAGGACCTACCTGGGGTCCTGATGACAAACAGACCCAAACTGCCTCTTGCTTCCTGCCAGCATCGGAGTGCTGGGGTGATGGGGCCACTTCACCCACACGGCCAGCGTGGACTGCAGGAGAAAGGAACGGTGTCACTGTGAAGCCCAGGGTGGAAGAAAAATCAACAGAAGTGACCCTGAACCTGCAGGGACAGCACAAAAAGGGCCATCACACTCACCGAGCACTCCTCCTCCGAGGTCTGCACGCAGCCCGATTTGTCGTTGCGCACACAGCAAGCTGAGTGCTTCTCCTTCTCCCGCTTGGCGCTGATGAAGCTGTGCACTTGCTGGTCCTGCCTCATGCATGGTGAGAACTTGGCCCCTAGGTGGATCAGGGCCTCCTGGCAGAGATGGAAACACTCAGCTCAGCCGAGGGGCAAGCGATGATTACTTGGGGCAAAGCAGGCTGGGGGAACCACGGGGGGGGTACCCCTATCAGGACTCAAGGGCCTAGGGACAAGTCCTGCATGATGAAGCCCAACACACACCAGGTATGCTCTCAATATTTGCTTTGAAGAAGGCAAGCCCAGAATAAAGGCTCAGGGATTTCCTTGGCCATGGCCCCAGAAAGGCCAGTGCTGTGGCCAGCAAAGGTAACTTTGGGACATGACAGCCTTTCCCAGGGAGAATGGCATCAGGAAAGCTGTCACACACCACACATCTCCTGTATTTTCTCTAGCCCCATGCCTGGATTCATAGGAACAGGGTGCAAAGCAGGGGTGCTAAGGTCCACCCTGGCCTCCGGGCAGCCCATTCTGCCAGGTGTTTGGGGCCAGAAGCAACACTGCACCCTGCCAAAGATGGGAAGTCCAACTGATGGCAGCTGCAAGCACCAAGCTCCAAGCAGTAGAGGACTCTGGTCCCTGGGGTGGGGTGGCTGTAGCACGCAGGCCCCCCCCATCAGTCCACCAACAATCCGAGCCAATGGCACTCACTGAGCTGGGGCCGATCCAGAAGTTTTCTTGCTGAACATATTTGACATTTTCATAAACCCCTCTGTTTCTCAAGACCTGCAAGGAGAGAAAGCGAGAGCTCCATGAGCTCCTGCCCACAGGGTCAGCAAGCACTGGTGAAAACAGCACTCAGGAGGAACAGATGTCTCCACAGCCAATGACTGAGCACCATGGTTCTCATGAACAGGCCTTTTGCAGGATCACAGGTAAACCCCCATCAAGGCACGGGCACCTTCATCTTAAGAATTCATTTAAAATATCTATCTATGGCTACTTCAACTTTCAAAAAATCCTGGGGCCTGGACACCTGGGAGTGACTTGAGCACCTGCAAAAAGCTTCACACAGCTCAGAAGCATAAGCAGCACCTGCCAGCAGTGTTGGCCCAGATGCTGGTGACAGAGCTCTGAAAGCAGTCAGACACGTAGGTGAGAAGCTCCCCAGGGCATCCCCTGCATGCAGCAGGGATATGGCTGTAGAGAATATGTACCCCAGAGACCTTTAACAACATGTGGGAAGGCTACAAACAGCTTCAGGACCAGCTCTCAAAGTCAGACAGGTCAGTTTTGCTCTTGGCAGAAGCAAAATCCTGCAACTGTTGCAAAAACTGAACTTGGGTTTGATGTACTTCCCTGCCATGAACATCCTTCTGGTCTCCACCAGGAGGGGAACAAGTTGTTTGACAGGGCTCCCAGCACAAACAGAAGCAGAGCCTACAAAGAGCCCACCATGCTTCGTGCTGGATTTAATTTGATGTTAAGAGTGATGTGGCTGCAGGAGGAAGAGAAGGTGGCGGGTGGGGGCTCACAGAGATAGTGCAGGCAGCCCCCCCAATGCTGGACACCCAGTATCCAGCCATCAAGGCCCTTAGGCAAGCAGCTAGTATGCTGAAGACTAGGACACAAGAGCCAGCAGCTGAAAACTGAGACACAGCCATGCTCCAGGCAAGTCAGGGAGATTTACTTACTGAATCAACAGTTTCGTGTTGTGAGAACCCCACAGGGGCGATGCCATAGATGCACACGGCAAGGATGGTGATGAGTGAATGCACAAAGGTGACCCAGTAAGTGAAGAAAGGCCTGGATGGAAGGAAAGGGAAAAGGTCAGAGGCTGAAACACAGGCATATTACAGCTACCTATAGAACACAGGAGAAGAGCTGCTGGTTTTCCCCAGGGATCTTGGCACAATCTGGGGCACAGGGCCAGCATCACCTGGGGATGCACATGACTGCAGGCAATGACCTAAGGTCTTGCTGGCAGACAGACCCTGTTTACTTGGACTCCCCCATTACGCTAGGCAAGCTCCACCCTTTCCCAAGAAAACATACCCGAGAACACCTTAGCCTGCTGCCAAAGTGTGCTGTATGCCTGAAATCATGATTTCAGGGGAATGATCAGGGGCAGAGATAATTGAGCCTTCTGTTCATCACAGGGCAGTGGTGGTGGGGAAGAGACCTGCATCCCTGCAGGTAGCAGAGGTACAGACACCCAAACCAAGAGAGGAGGGTGAGCTCCCAGTGCAGGGTGGCCATGCACACACTACAGTCTACTGTGGTTTGCAGGTACTTCAGGGGTACAGACCTGGGGCTGTTTCACTCAACCGCCCCTAGGCAGGGACCGGAGTCACCAAGGGGCAACCGCAATCACTCACGCGCTAGCTGTGTTGGGAGCCCTTCCATAGCTGCAGCTCTCACCTGTGATCATCCATGTCCTCGATCTGCCGCTTGACGTAGCTGTCGATGCGCTTGCGGTACGTACGGTTCGTCAGCTTCCCCACCATGCCCAGGCCATAGGGCCTCTTCTCCTTGGCGAAGAGCTTCCTGACAGGGACAGCGATGCGCTGGCCGCGCTTCTGCGGGCTGACGCTCACCACCTCCTGCCGCAAGCGGACCTTGGGCTGGGACAGGGCCCCATCCTTTTGCTTCCTCCAGCCTCGTTCCAGTGGGCTGAAATAAAAGGTAGGACAGCACTGGTTTAAGCAGAATGTGGGCAGCGGGTCAAGGGAGGTTCTCCCCTTCTACTCTGCCCTAGTGAAGCCAGCTCTGGAGTATTGTGTCCAGTTCAGGGCTCCCCAGTTCAAAACAGACAAGGAGCCACTGGAGAGCGTCCAGTAGAGGCTGCAAGGATGCTGAGGGGACTGGAGCATCTCTGTGCTGAGGAAAAGCTGAGAGCCCTGGGGCTGTTTAGCTGGAGAAGAGCAGCCTGAGAGGGGATCTGATCAATGCTGATCAACAAAGGGTCCATGGGGGGCAAGAGGATGGGGACAGACTCTTGTCAGTGGTGCCAGTGACAGGATAAGGGGCAACAGGCACAAACTGGAACCCAGGAGGTTCCATCTGAACAGAAGGAAAAACTTCTTTGCTGTGAGGGTAGCAGAGCCTGGCCCAGGCTGCCCAGAGAGGCTGTGGAGTCTCCTTCTCTGGAGAGATTCCAGATCCACCTGGACAATGTGATCCTGGGCCCCCTGCTCTGGGCGACCCTGCTGGAGCAGGGAGGTTGGACAAGATGATTTCCAGAGGTCCCTTCCAGCCTCCACCATGGTGGGATTCTGTGAATGTTTTCTTTCTGCATGGCACAGCAATGGGGACCAGGCCTTCCCTGGTGTTTGGTGGCAGCAGACCCTCTCTCTGCCCCACCCCATCTGGGCTGAGCAGCACCTGATGGCACACAAGGTGCCCTGACATGGAAGCTGAATTTCAAAGGGTTACACAGCACCATTTGGATGAAAGCACAGGACTACACACAGAAGGTGACACAAGGCAGCTGTGCCAGACTAAGCCCCACTGACAAGGGGCTCTCAAAACTTTGAAGAAGTGTTTCAGCAACAGGCTAAATCCTCTACTTCATTCCTGTTACTCCACTCTCTGCTAAGAGATGAAGCATAGTTTAACCCAGCAGTGGAAATCCCCACCCTTATAGCACTTCACTGGGACTGAACTGGCAAGTCATACCCCCATGCCCACCAAATGGGACAGAGGAGAAGAGCAGGAATCCAAGCAGCTTCCTAGTTGAAGAAAGTGACACTCTCACATGCTGCAAGCAGTGCCAGTTACCTCTCACCATCTGTCTTCCATTCCTCACTTTATTTGCACCGACACATGCATTTTTCAGGAGAACATCAAAACCAAGCAGCATTCAGATCCTGACCAAAAAACCCCTACCTGCCATTTCATCCTGGCTCCTGCCTGGAGCTTTATCAGGCACATCCCTGACACATGCTCTGGTCTAGTTTACCTTCCCTGGCTCCCTAAATGACCCCTCTGCACAAAGATGGTGGTTGTCAGGAGGGGTCAAAGAAACCAACTGACAAACTTTTTCCTGAAAGATCATGAGAGCACATTGGAGAGATGAGGACAGCTCTGGACAAGCAACAGGATGAAGGAGAATTTGAGCCTGTTTAGCCAAACACACTGCTGTGAAACTTTGGCTATTTTCAACACCGCACCTTGTAGAAGATGCGTTTTTATAAAGCTGAAAGTCCCAATTTCCCCCTGGGAAGTCCTTCTCCAACAGAAAGTGCAGATTCCACTGCAGCCTGCTCTTGCCCCAAGAGTTCAAGTGGTTTCTGTGTTACATATGTGCTGTTTCCCAATATTTCCGGTGCTGGGCTATCAGCCTGTGCCAAAACAAACACCTGGCCACCTAAAAGAACACCCAACTATGTTTCTGATAACAGTTCTGTAAAGTGTGAAAGAAATGTGTTTTCCTCAATTAAAAAAAAAAGAAAAGTGTTCAAGGAAATCCAATTGGAGCCAAGAAGACTGAGACCATCTGAGAGGAGTGACAACAAACTCCCACCGTTTGCTGCTTCCACTTACGTGAAGACTGAGTCAGGTTCCTGGAAGCACTTGAATGGAAAGCGCCAACACAGCAAGGTGGGCCATGAGAAGCAGAACCACAACAAGGACCTCCCTGTCTGCTCCATGTTCACACCCAGCGCAGCTCTGGGCTGGGGTGAGCTGCCAGCTAAGCTGGAGCTGACTCTGAAACTCAGTACCAGTTACTCAGTTGGAAAAAATCTAGGCACACAGTATAGTACCACCCACATATTTGTAGGGCTCTCGGCATCAGTGCCACACCTTTCTCTTGTTTCAAGTGAGGAATGTAGCCCAGCTCGACACTCAGCAAGGCTTCACACCACTCCTCGGAGCAAGTCAACAGCTTCTGGTGACTGTGGCAATAGCAACAGCCTTCTCGTCTTTGCTACATTCTCCATAGCTGAAGGCTGGGCCCCCAGCATCCTCACAGATGATTTAAAATGTCTTTTGTTTCCTCAAGGCATGATACAGTCTTTGAAACACATCACGTGAGGCTGGAAATTGCTAGAAAGACTGTAAAGGTGGCCTCAGAGTAACCTTCCACATGCATGGGTAGCCAGAGCAGGATGTCTTAAGCTGGATTTAAAGAAAACCCATCACTGCTCTTTCAGCTCTGCACCAAGCACCTGCAGCACTCAGATCCTGGCTTCCTCCATGCAGGAGGTCCCACTCTGAAGGGGTTGGGCCACCCCAGGTTAGGCTTTGGCAGCTTCCAGGAAGATACTCACAGTAGCAAGTGGCTTCTTTCAAGCTCATTTTTGTCCAAGGCACCTCCTGTGAGATCTGTCTGATCCAGAGGTTTCACCTCAGTATCTTTGATTGCAGCTTCTGATGGTGACTCAAACACTTCATCTGGGTAAGTAGAGAGCTCCTCATGAAGGACTCCTTCCTGGGCAGAGAAACAGAGGTCCCGTCAGAAGAAGTCAGCATTACATTTGAGATGCCAGAGCAGTGCTGCTCCCTGCAACACACGGTCGTGCCAGACCTGGAGTCTGGCACTGCCTCTAGGGCCAGTATCACGCCAGATCCCTCACCCGAGCGAAGAAAGATGTGTCAAGCTCATCTGGAAAATCCACCGTGTCCTCCTCCAGGAAACTTGCTGGGGTGAAGCTGCGCCGCTGAGCTCTCCTCAGGGTGCTGTCCTTCACTGAGCGCCCCTGGAGCCAGAGAAAGCAGCATCGAGTCACTGTCGGAAACCTGAACCCCGGGCTCATGCAGGGCCACCCCAGCCAGTATACAGGGAGCCCCAGTGCTGAGCCGGTTCACACTTGTGTGTGGAGCACAGTGGACCTGCTGGTGGGACTCAGAAATGTTACCCCACTTTCTATACACAGGGGCCACCTCCCATGCGGGTGAGGCTTGTGACATGCTCCTCTACCACGTATTGCACAATGTCTCTGCCCAAACCACAGCGATGGGTGGCACTGGACACAGCAAAAAGGTCACTGGGCCCAGGGAAGCAGACACATGGCAGGATGAAAAGACAGTACTAAGAACCTCAGGTACTTTTTGCTCTTCTGTGACTGCTGGCCAGGTGCAGATGGACCGCCAAGAGGTCCAGGCAGGCTGAACTGGACCTGCTGGAATGCTCTGAGGCTGCTGGCTGTGGAAATCAAAGCCCCCAGGACAATAAAGGGAAAGCAAGACCTGTACCAAAACCCAGCCGTTATCCCTGCTTCTTGCAGATCCTGCCTCCTGGACACACGGCTGAACAGAATGGGAGATGGCTCCGTTTCTTCCTCTCCATCCTCTCTGCTCAGTAACTCCTTCCCTCTCATCCTTCTCTCAGAACAGGGCCCCGTCCCGCCACCAGAGTGGGCCCTGCCCTCCCACAGGCAGTACCTTGACCAAAGCTGCAGCGGCTCGGAAGCTCATTTTGGCCACAGACTCCCGTTTCCGCCGCCGCGGGAGGCGATTGAACCCTGAGCGCGAGCTGGTGAAGGAGCAGAGCGACATGGCGCCCGGCGTGATCGGCGTGTGGGGGACGCTGCAGCCATCGTTGTCGTCGGCCATACGGAACGCTCGCCCGCGGGCCAAGGGGTCTATGATCTGCCAAGAGAAGAAGCCCATCAGCCCATTCACCCCCAAACCCTTCTCTACCAAGCCCTCTTCCCTCCGAGCAAACATCCTGAGGCCAAGATGGTGGCCCGGCTCCCGGGATCATCCAAGAACCAGGCTGGACAGACCAACAGGCTCTTTTACAACAGGGAGACACGGAATAACCTGGTGCAAGCTAACCCCTAATTTTAAGCCTCAAATTTCAGTCCCCAGACTCCTCACCCTGCCCTCTTTTGTTGGCATTGACTATCTTTCACCCAGAATGTTCCTGACGTTCACAGGAGACTTCAGCCCTCCTTCAGCCCTTCCTTAGCTCTTGGTTTCATTCATCTCCTGTGCCAGTGAGCTCTACGGTCAGAGAAAGAGCTGTCTGAACAGGAGTTTGAGCAACCCCTGAAAACAGCCGTGCTTCTTCTCCAGCTAGTTTACTTTCTGATACTGGACAGCCCAGGACTTAAACAGTATCCTGTTGAAGCTTAACTGTATATTTACATCTGCTTCCATTAATAAGTTGTAACAGCTGGAAAAAGCAGGCAAGCTTCCGGGAGCTGCAAGCCCTTCTCTGGGACTCTTCAGGTCAAGGCCCTCGCTTCTTCCAAACAAACGAATCAAGCTAATGAAAATATTGCCTTCAGCTACAGAAGCCTTGTATCTGTCTTTCCATTATCACAGCTGTGGTTTCCATAAGACTTCTATGCTTTTTCCTAATGTTTTACAAGCTTTTTTTAATCCACGCTGCACACTCAACAGGGAGCTTTATGGGCTTACACCTATTGATACCGTGTCCTGATTTAATGTAGCCCACATCAAGCCCGGCAATATTTCTGAGCCTCCTGTGACCAGAGATTACCTGTCAGACACCTCAGCTAGTAAAAAACAAAGCCCAAAAAACCATAAAAGAGCACAAAAAAGGTGAAACTTGATCGAACGATGCACAGTGTTCTCCTCTGCTTCAGTGATGCCACCAGGTTTCCAGTCACAGACTAAGCTGCTTTGGCAAGAATTTGTTTTCCACTTGCCCAGGTTGCAGTGGTGCTCCCTAATGCACACTAATCAACTACATCAATTACTATCAGGAGCAAGGGAAGAGCTGGGATGTAGTGGGTTAATTCTGAAGTGCTGGTAGTTGGATATGCTTGACTGGGTCTTGTCCCCTGGTGTCATGCTTGAAGGTTGTGAGTAGGGGGCTACCAGATCCCCTTGCAGGCACTCAAAACCTTTTCTGAGGACCCGTGAGCAGAGCTGTAATATTGCTCATGCAAGAGACACTTTTCAAAGTGCTAAAACATAACCAGGTCTCTGGGTGGTAGCTGTGCTACTGCCTGGGACAAGGATCCACTAGGCAAGCCTGTCACTATATAACTGGGTGCAGGATCCTGGCCACTCTGTGTACAAAAGAATTTTGTCCTTGCAAATGGCAGCAAAAAGTCTGAGCTGAGAGCTCTTGAGCACTCTGCACACATCTAATCACCACCACAGTCACAACAGGACAAACACAGCTCTGAGCCTATCACCAAAACAGTCAAGGGATCGCAGCCAACACGAGCAGAGAGAGGCCGCTGAAGGAGGGAGTCTGCCAAACTGTGTCTGAGACTTGGGAAGTGTCTGAGCACGGAGCCCAGACATGTTCAGGCAGAACTCAACCCGCAGATAAGTCACAGCTGCCAAAGTGGTAAAGACACTGTGCAGCAAACTCATGACAGCCTTGATTCCCAGGTTACTCACCTTTTGCATGCCCAGCTGACAGGGTCCGACGTAGAGCGGAGGAGGAGTCTCTGTGCTTGTTAGAGAAATATTGTCCTGACTGGGTAAGTCCATTTCCCGGATGACCTGAGGTTTCAGCTTCCCATAGCGCAGGCTGCAGTGGCGGAGGCTCTTTCTCTGCCATTTCTGGGTAGCATCACTGTCTTTGCTCACCCCAAACCAGTCCGCTGTGCCTCTGAAAGATGCCAGCATACAAGTGCAAAGAAGCATTACATTTGCTGGGACTATACACATGAAAAGACAAACGCCTGGTGGTCATTTCCAGCCCACCCCAATTCAAAGACAGGCAGAACTCTTCCCCACAGGCATCTTGCAGCCTGTCCTCAGCTGCTTTTAGCAACCTGACAGATGCTGGCCAGAAATGTTCACCCATCAACAGCATTCTGTCTCTTTAAGATAGAAGAAAAAAATGACAGGAAAGATCCACTGCGTGAAAGGGACGGTTGGTTCTGAGTTTTTCTAAAAAGAAAATTTTCTCTAAGAAGATTTTTCTAGAAAGGTAGAGATGGAACAGAAATTCAGAAAAGATCTTGGTAAAAGGCTGGGTTTTTTTCTTTAAAAAAAAAGGTCATTTTCTTTAAAAAACCCCA
>WUAM01000264.1:1403439-1427792 GCA_024336885.1 Actenoides hombroni
AAAAAGGTCATTTTCTTTAAAAAACCCCATCTGTTGAAAACACTTACCGTCTTCAGGCCAGCTCTAGATCCCCACTGTGGGACTGTACTGTTTCACCGCTCTGTAGCTTCTCCCAAGAGCCACCAGCACTCACTGTTCTCGCCCAGCCTTCCCCACACACTCCCAGGATCCCCCTAACTTCTCCGATTTTTGTCCTCCTCCAAGGTAACATGAATGGCAAATGTGTGCTGTGGTCCTGATCTGATCTCCGCTGAGGCAGACGCACGCAGTTCAAAGCTGCTGGTTGCACAAGTAGGAGCACAAGGCTGCAGCCATGGGGTGGGTTTGCTGCCAAGTGGCTGCTGTCACGGAAGAGCAGCAGATCAGAAGCAAAATCCCACAGAAAGCAGAGAGGGATCAGGATAAGTCAGACTAACAACCTACTTCAAACACTGCAGGACAGCTGGTACCCTAAACCTACAAAGGTCATCGCAGCCCTGCCAAGCCTTTCCCACTGTGGTTAATCCCTCCTCAGAAGACGCCAAGCTCTGTCAGCCTACAGTTGGCTAGCCCAGGTGCCAAAACCTGGAAGCCTTTCCATGCCAAATCCAAACCACTGCCCTCAGCCCCTTGCTCAGGGGCAGGGCTTCCAGCTGCTGAGAAGCAAGACCGCACAGAGCACCAAGGGAGTATTAAAACATACACTGGAGTAAAGGCTGGCTTAAAGCTAGAATCAGGGCACACAGGGGAACTGTGTCAGTGCACTGGAGACAGGAAACTACTCCTGTGTTTTGCACCCTACCAAGCAAAAATATCATCAACCAACAGGTGAAGGTGTCCTGCTACCACATAAGAAGTACATTTGAAACCCACAGCCTTTCCAGCTAAAACCTCCAGATGCAAACCACCAGGCATTGCCCTCAGTCCTCCCCGTTCTCCCCACGATCTAGAACAGACCCTTGGACAGGCGTGAGTTCACAAGGGCATTGCTGGATCTCACCTGGCCTCACTGACCCAGATGTCTCTAGGATGTCAACAGGGGCCAGACCTCAGAGACGAGGCTACATGCATGTCTCAGGGCACTGCACTGCTCCCATGGGTGCACATCTCATCAGAGCATCTCATCGTCTCTGTTCAGAGTGGAACGGCCCAGGGTCAGCTCCTGGCCTGACACACCCAAGCCAAGCCTATAGCAGAGGGGTAGAGTTCTGGCTGTGCAGATGCACAGGCACAACACACGTCACTAAACAGTCTTACAACTCAGAGGGCTTCTCACAGACTGCCGTAACCAGGACTTCAACACCAAGGTGACACTGGGGGACAAGCCCATATATGGGGCCACTCCTCAACGCAAGAGGACTGAGGGTCCTTTGTGCCCATATGAGGCAGCTGATGAATGGTCCACTGTGCCACCAATAGCACCTCAGAGCCCTCTGAAATTGTGCTCCAATCAGCCTGGAAGGACCAGTACCACCACGGCCATTTTGCACTGCAAGGACCACTCCTGAGCTGCCAGAGACCACTAGTGGTGCAGGACCAAGAGCTGTCCTACTCTCTGATCACAGTCAAGATAGTCCAGAAGAGCTGACTACAGAGTTTAGTTTATCTGGAGCACCCTGGGAAGATGCTGAATGGCCCTGCCCAGCTGAGGAGCCTCATCACATCCTGCAGACTCCTTTGGGCTCTGTAACAAGCAATGAACCAACATCCAAGGTCAACTCTCACTCTTCTATCATGCTGAGCCCTGAGAGCCCAAGACCAAACATGACACAGTGTCAGAGTGGCATCTGGTCAAGGGCAGCAGTGAGGAAGGTGAGAGAGGAATGGACTCCTGGGCACTAGGTGCAGGTCCTGCCACATGCAAAGTCACATGGTCTGTCTGATTTAACAGTTTACTGAGCTCCAGTTTCGGGTGGTGGTCAATGGACCATTGTGCCCTGGATTCCTGGAGTGGCTTATCTCCTTGGTGCTAAGTAAACGAAGACCTCCACCTCAAAAAGAAAACAGTCACATTTGGATTAGAGAAAGACATGTTGTCAACAGGGAAAGAGCGGATGCTCTACTCCATTCGCCAGCTTCTGAGCCCCATCCTGACCAACGTGACTAGCATCTGTTTGGTGCTGCTTCCTCTCCTTCCTCTTCTGCCCCAAGGAGGCTTTGGGGCCAGCATATGCATACGCCACGTGTTGCATTGACACTAGCAAAGGCAAGCTGTGCTATGGCTGCCCTGGGGAGATGTTCTGGCTACGGTGAACACCATGAGGTTGACAGCTTGTTAGGAAAGGCAGGAAGGAGCGAGGCTGGCAGGTGGACAGCTTGTTAGTCCATGCTACTTACTGACAGATGCCTACATATTTAGTAGGAGTGACAACTGTTTTTGTTAGAAGCACACGTGAACTTTCTCACTCCTGCCAGTTTGTGGGCCTCCTGGCCAGCCCTGGGAAGGCAACACGGTCCCAGCGACAGCCAGAATCTGCGCAGCTCACAACAGCCCTTGCACACACATGCAGGGGTGGGTTTCACACTCAGTGCTACCAGTACCTGAAAAACGATCGGGGCAGGGACTGTCGCTTTCTCAGGGAGCTCCTGCCCACCCGGTGCCCGTGAACGGGCAGGGTGTGACTCCTCTGAAACCGTACCTGTCTGCTGCAAAGAGAAGAGAGCTGAAGGGAAGGAGCCCGCGGGGCTGTGGAGGGAGCAGCGACCTGCATCCAGCACCTCCCCGTCTCCTTCCACAGCCCCATCGCAGCAGTTGTGTCACACTGCACATGACAGCGGCCTCCAGCTGAGAGCACGACCCAAGAGAAACAACCAGACTCAGGCCACACAACACCATCTCTGAACCCAGGAGGCTGCTGAATCCTTTTGGTGCATCGGCACCTCTGATACATGTCTCCTGTTGCACCTGAAGATACATGGGATACTGCAATCCTCCTCAACACCCAGACCTCTGTGACCTGCCACGTTCTGCCCAGATGCCCAGCTACAGATCCCACTGGCTAGCTCTGGACACCAGAGTGTGAAACCATTGAGGTGTCAGCAGGCCAAGGTATGATCTGCTTAGATACAGGGTGTCTGATGTGACTGGAAGAGCCCTGGGCCCATTCTGGCTGACCCTGGCAGGATCCTGCCTGGTGCACAAGTCTATCTGTGCCACATCTCCTGACTTACATGGACATCTTGGACACCCCAGAAGACTGGAAGTGGTGTTAGATGCCTATACGCAGGCACATGAATCACTCCCATGCCATGTTCTGGAGCCACATAGGCTTGACCATGTCCTCTAAGCCCCAGGGAGCACGATGGTGTGGAGTCCTGCTGCCAGAAGTTTCACTTTCTGTGCATCCTGAGGGATGTGTTAAGCAGAAACTGTGGCAGTCAGCCTCCCTGAACTCACAAAATGAATCCCCAAGACACCCCTATGGATGCATGGTCTGCAGTTCTCCATTGCATCCCTAGCTCTGCTAAACAGAGCACAGGATTTTAGTCCTTTCCTTGGTGTTTTCCAGTTCTCTGTCCTTGTTTCTGATCCACTTTTTTCATGCTTTTATTGCTAGTGTCACATCATGTGCACGTCACCTGCAGTTCTGCCCCTTGGAAAGTCCTTCCCACTGCTGCACCTGCTCTCCAACCTACACCCCACAGCACTCTGTAGAAGTCACCCACAAGCTGTGAGTTCTCCAGGAGGAAGAGACTTGCCTACTCACCATGCTTCACAACAGCCTGCAGGAGACAACTCAGCACTGCAAAACTGCACTGAACCCCCCACGTGTATGCTCCAAGCAGAAGACTCCCAGGACTTCCAAAACCATTTGTACACCTTTGGGCCACTCTCTATGGGACCCTGTGTCCTCCCAGGGTACAAAACACCTACACAAACCATTAAGCACAGGCAAGGATGCAGTCACCAACCTGAGACCCAGCACTCCCTTTACAGCCTGGGCAGGCAAGAGGAAGGCATGTCACAGGGTTTGTTGTTGCAACAGCCACACCTCTGCTCACTGCCCCAGTCCTAGGCCAGATATTAGCATCTCCCTCAGTGTGGGGGATCTTCACCACCACTGCCCAGCACTCCTTCCTTGCTCACTGTAGCTCCATATGCCTTCTCTGTTTTACAGTATAGTAGCACTGGGGATAAATTTGTTCCCCCAGCACCAAAGTGGTTCACAGTTTTCCAACCTCTCTGCCCTACACACAAGCTGCACATTGTGAGGACCGCTGGGGCAGAAGGTTACCCAGGCCTTCCTCCACAATGCTTCTTGTCAGGGCCTCTGAAGCCCCCTCCCAGGATATCCCTTCATCCTTGATGTGCTCTTGCCCAATTGTCCTGGCAAGGAGCGGGACCAGGGCAGGGAGGTGAGGGAAGAGACTGTATAGGTGTGCAAGGACAGCCTCGGACAGGCCCAGAAGCTGCCCACAGCCCTGAAAAGAGCAGACACTACTTCACACTCAGCTCTCCCCACCTCGCAAGGAGCAGCATCACAGAGCTGCTGTGGGAGAGCTTCACCACCAAGGCAGCTGGAGAACGTCTGAGGCAAAGGCAAACAGTGCGTGGGAGGTTGGTCTCTCCCATAGCTGGAAAGTTGCTCCTCTGTGAGTGGGCGAAGCCTGGCTGGCTGAAAGTGCCCCTGACCTGTGGAGCTCCAGGGATGCTCCTGGGATCCAGGCAGGCCTGACACGGTGCCAGGGATACGAGCCAGGCATCTCAGGAGAGCAGCTGGGAGAGCCACTCCCTTTGGACAAACTGGGATAAACCTTTGCCATGGGGAGGGAAGGAAAATCCAGCTGTGTGGTCATGTCTCAGAGACCCCTGGGTTGCAGGGACAAATGATAACCCTCTGTTGAGGCGTGGGGGACAGGATGGGAGCAGCCTCTCCCTGCTCTCCATGTCTCCCCATTAACCACCTCAAGGGCCTGCCAATGAGCTCGTTCTAGGAGCCAAGCTGCTGAGAGCCCTGAGCTGCTCAGGTTGGGCTTTTGCCTCCCCCATCCATCAGTCATATGCTCTCAGATACCAAAGCAATCCCAGCACACCATGTCATACTGTCTGAGGTAAACATCAGGGCCTGAGCCACCCTCTTCTACAAAAACAGCCAGATGCCTGGGGCATGGGGACAGTCAGCATTTGTCTCTATGTGGCAAGAACCATTAATTGTCCCGACCACCGCAATCTTCCTCCCAGGACTTTTCTCCTCACTTAGTAAAGACAGGCTACACAACACCACTGGATTTTTATACTGGGGACCTATCTGCACCCACCCTCTTCCACCGCCTTAAGATAGATAACAACCTAACCCTGCTGTGAAAGTGTGCCACTTAAGTGCTAGGCAACAGGACAAGCAGAAGACCATAAATCCACAAATAAAGGATGGCAGTGGGCAGCAGAATCCCCTAAAGCAGGCTCCGTGAGCTCAGGCTCTCACCTCTTGATGGTCTGGGTGATTGAGGTCTGTCGTTGTAGCACTGGTCTTCTCGCTTCGTAAGGCAGGGAGGGCACGCGGGTGTTGTCGGCGGGCATGCTCACGCTTCGCAGAAAGGCCTGCTGCCGCCTCGTTGGCTGCAAGGGAAAGCAGGAGGGGAGTCAGTGTTCTCAGAGCGATGCTCTACGAGGCCAGTCAGGTTGTGAAACATCTACTTAGCAATTCAACAGCTGCCCAACGCCCCAGCCACAAGCTGGGTGCGTGCAGTTGGGCAGCAAAGTCAGGCTAATCGGGATTGTGCTTGTGTTAGCCAGGAACGGCTCTGCAGAACAGAACTGAACAGTTAGCAGCAAGGACACAGCATCTGCCTGTTGCAGTGGGTGCCAGTTCAGATTGGCTCTAGCCTGGCCCGAGGACCGATGTCCACTTGGAGATGGAGAGTATTACTTCAGCTCCTGCAACACATCCTCCTGGCTTTTTTTCCAGCCAGAAGGAACCCAGATCACACGCTCCTGGACCACTCCACAAGGTGAAGAGAAGCACAGTAAGTGAGATTTGCTTCATAAGCAACTCTGGATCTGCACTAAAAGCCTGTGGAGAGCTGTGGGTGGGTCTATGCTGTATGTAGCTGCTGCCTGGTGCAGGCTAAGCAAGCTAGGAAAACCACATCAGCTTTGTTCATAACCTATTTGTCTGGACACACTCAGGTCTGAAAGCTGATGGCATTTCTTGGCTGAACATCACCTACCAAATATCACAACTCACCAGACTGTTCTCAGCTCATACAACTGCCTCCCCAGGGCTGCGCTGGATGAATTTTTCATCAGCTTGGCAGAGACACCATCTCCTATTTGTAATATGCAGACTGAGCAGACTGTCCTTCTGATCAACTCTTTCTCTGGTCAGACTCTATCTCTGCCTCAAGACTACTTGCTACTCAAGCTTTTCTAACCTAGAAAACGAATAATTTCCACTCATCTTAACATTCCTGTTATGGTTTTTTTGTGAAAACAATACATAGATTATTATCAGGTTATAAGCCAAAGGAGCCCACTGTGCACCCTCATCCTGACAGCCTGTGCTGTGCACATCGGACCTCCAGAGAACATCACCTCTGCCAGCTTCCACCATAAGTACAGAGTGTCTCTCCAGAAGGTGCCCAGCTGGATTCAGAGATTTCAAGTAAGACAACATCCAGCAAAGCCTTAAATAAGTGATTCAGAAGGTTTCAACCTGTACTGTTAAAACCCTGCATTCCACTTCTAATCGCTGCAGACTGAACCCTGATCACTTTCCTTTCAAGGGAAGACCAGGACCAAGATGTATCTGCCAGAAGCTGTCACATAACTGAAGTGTATTTTAGTCCCTGGATCAAGGAATGGTGAAAAGGCCAGTCCTTGCTAGTCCAAGTGCAACATCAGCTCCCTCCTAAGACAAGCTTGCCCTCCAGTCCCCTGCAGGGCAGCCGTATAACGCTCTGTTTCCCTGATGGCTAAACCCTTCTTTCACATAAGCAAAGGAACCCAGGCACCACAGACCACCCGTGGAGCTGGGCAGGAAGAACCCTGTGGCTCTGCCTTTGGGGTAGGCAGCCCTTGCTCCTGCAGTACGGTCACAAGAGCAGCCAGCAATCACCCCATCCATACAGGAGAGGTTTTGCCACCTTGTAGTGGAAATTCCTGTTATTATTCCCATTCCCAGTGCAGATATGGGTGTCTACTCTCATACTTCATACAGTTCCTATTAACGTACAACTCCATCCCTATTTCACCACTGTTCAATGTTACTGATTTCTCATCCCATGTGATTTTCTTACGTTCCTCATGCTGGTAACAGCTTTGCATTGCCAGTAACTATTCTTTCTCTGCCCTTACTAACAAGAGGCTATCAATATCTTGGCTATTCATAAGTCAGACTGGTTCCCTGTTCATTTCAGTGTGAGCTCCAGCACTTCCAGGCCCCCATGTTTGTCCAGGAGCCCATCACTCCTCCAGTCCCCTTAAGAAATGCTTGTTTGAATACCTCACTTCCACATCCCCCAGTTTCACACGTTTCACAATCCCCATTCCCAGTCACATCCACTGAGCTGAGCCCATCAGCAACCCATCCTCATCCCTCCCACATCCCTTTCAAGGAGGAGTTAATTGCTGATCATAATTTTACCCAATGGCTCTGCCCCTTCTCACGAGGCCATGCGACCTGCCGTCACCGGCTGCCTTTCTCAGTCAGGACTGCTGGAGTCCACAGGCACAGGCATGCTCTCAGCACAGCGGGGCTCTGCACGCCCCCCTCCACGGCTCCACAGACCCTCCCTCCTCCCCCAGCCTCTCTACCTGCACAGGCTGGGGCTCTTCGGGCAGCGGCGTGGGCACTGGCACCGGGATGTCCAGTTTTAACCATGGCGGCTTCTTGCGCTGTAAGCTGCTCGTGCTGTCATGGCGCACCTCCGACATCATCCCACCTGTGTCCTCAGGCCTAAGAGAGGGAAGAAATCAGAGTCAGGGAGGTACACGGCTCAACCCTGACACAGTACGTGCTGGGAGGGCCAAGCAGAGCACCCTCCTCTAGGCTGGGGCTGAGGGGAGCCAAGCCCCAAGTTGGAGGGCTTCCCAAAGTGCCTTGTGAGGGTTCAGGCATCACAGCTTGTGTCTGTGCTGGTCCTGGACCAGACACTCAGTGTGTTTCCAGGGTTCATAGGATGTCGAGTCAGGTGCCAGATAACACAGTCACTAGGTTGAAAGTCACCTCCCATTAAGATTTTTGCTGAGACTACCGAGAGATCCAAATTCCTCAAGAACCAGTCATGAATTAAATCTTAATGAGATCTGGATCCAGTCCAACCAGCTAAGTAACTGCAGTACCAAAAGCCACTGCCCTCCCTCTAAAAACAGCTCGTGACTCACACAGGCACCCTTGCCCACCCAAAGCCAAGCACCACACTTTCCTACCTAACTACTACTTAGCAATTAGCAAGTGGCCATTTCTCATTGCCCGCTCTAATCTCTTTTCAACGTAGCCATGTCCTAGAAACACAACAGTGCACAGAGTAACACAAGCATAGGACAAACATTAGAGAACTGGCACTAATCCTGAACTAAGAGTGGTTCACATTCATAAATAGCAATAATATGGTATTGGAATAAAACCCACTGTGTAATCAAAACGCCAAAGTAATCAGAGGGACTCGCCATCATCTTGCCCACTCCACTGTACTGCAACTTCCTCCTCCTGTTTAGGTTGCATGCGGTGGGACAGGGACCGTGCAAGTCTTTCTGGGTGACAGAGCATCTATTTTACTTTGCACACTTAGAGAAACAATTAAGAAAACAGATTTCAGTGGAGGGAAATCAGTTCAGACACCTCCACAAGTACCTTGCAACCTAAGTTATTCTACTAGCCCCTATTCCTTCCTATCCCAGCACACATACGACCAGAAGGTAGCAGTGGGAAGCACGTGTGCTGAATGGGACAACAGATACAATTCTCTCCCAGCTCCCTCCTTGCCTTGTCCTAGGTCACAGATCCCATAGGGAAAAAAAAAAAATAAGTCCCAGTCTTCTCCCTCACCATGGTGGAGAGATGGAGTAAGCATCCAATTAACAGGTAAATATGCTTTGGAAGGGAGTAGGAGAAAAACTCTGCTTGGATTAAAACTCAGTGCTATTACATTGTTAACACAGTCAGTTTATTTCAAATTCATGAGGAGTTTCATATGCAAGGTGGCCAAGTCATAAGACAGGACCAGAGGCAGAGGGACCTCCACTCTCGGAGACATTCAGCACTCAACTAGATGAGGCCCTGAGCAGCCTGAATTACCCCTGCCTTGCATAGCAGCTGGGCCAGGCAACCTCCAAAGAACCCTCCCAGCCTATATTAGGCACTGGTTCTCTGAAACACGTGCTGCCTTTCATGGCATTTCCACCCTATTCCCACAGCTCCCTGGCAGCTGCTCTGGGAAGGGAGCTGCACAAACGGTGAAGTTTACCATTGCAACAGATACACGGCGAGGGGGGGAACGGGTCAATAAAAGGGAGTGGGGGATGATCTGGATTGGGTTAGGAGAAGAGAATCTCATCTAAAAGGAGCTGAAGACCAGCTGCTAGCTCAGTCACACAAACTGGGCTGGCTGCCAGGAGTGCTGTGCTCAGCTGAGCCAGAAGACAGAAAGGGAGGACTCGGCTGTAGGTGGATGAAGGTTGGGTTTCAGCAAATACCACAGGCCCCCCGAAGTCTGGGAATTCATGATCTAGCCTGTACAGACACGCCCTTCACACATGCACCACGGTCCTGTGTGCACAGAGGCAGTGCTGCACACTAGAGGGACACAATCCCTTCCTTCCCTCTGCCACAGGGGTGACTGACTCTATCTGTTCTGACTTAGAGTAGCAGGGGAAGTCCTGCCTGCTCTTGGTAAGGGTACCTCTGCTATGAGACAGCTTTCAGTCTTGCACACAAAATGGACAAACTCATCTTCATGGGAAGCAGATTTCTCACACCTGGAAAACTCCCTTGATGCAATGCAATGAGCTCCAGCATTTACCCATGTGGGTAACGAACACCGGGTCTTCCTGAGATGCTCTAATCAGAGACCAGCCAAGAGGGCCAGAGCCACCACTCTGGCATGACCAACACAGCCTATTTCATACATGCCCCTCATGACACAACTCGAGAGCCTCTTTACTGTGCCTTCAAGGGCAAATTCAGAGCCTCTCAACTATCAACTCTTCTTTTTCCAGCATCTCTTCAATGAGCAAGCATCAGCCAACTTCCTTCCCGTCCACCTACAGAGCTGCCTTTGTGAGCTGGTGCTTTGGGTGCAAAGCACACAAACGTGTGTGAGATTTGCAGCTTTGTCCGACAACGAGGCCAAGGCAGGAAGGCAGTGAATGAATCACTCCCGTATCACCCAGAAGCTGCCTCAAGAACGCTGCACTCCATGACAGACTTTCCAATGAAAGCTGTTTACGGTCCCCCTTCCTAAATTGCCAGGGACAGGAAGGTCCCCATATGCATCACACTGGCTTCCCTGTGACCCTTGCAGAGCAGCACACAGGGATGCTCAGCCTCGTGCACACGTGTCACGAGGAGGACAGAGCACGCACACACGTGGGGTCAAGCCCATCACATTATGATTATCCCCGAAGTCGACTCGATTTTGTACTTCAAGCAAGAAGATGATGTCATGATGAAATTCATGTATCTGACACCAGTGGAGCTTTCTCCCAACATCAGCTGCTAAAGAGCTCTTCAAATAGCAAAGCATCAAAATGCATATATAATAACTGAGTAAGTGCACCTAGGATTTAAAAACCGTGGGAGTTTCAAGGGTGACTGCAAACGGAGTATTTAACTCAGGAGCATATTCTACCAATTTGGCTTTTTTTTACTTACTAAAATATTCATTTCCCAATAAAAGAGTGATGGCAGAGCATTCCCTGCTTCTCTGCACGCTGAGACCACGTGGCCACAGCAGGGGTCAGCCAGCTACCTCTGACCCACGGAGGTAGAGAGACGGGGCTATGGGCACGAGAGGCAGGTCTCCAGCAGGTTAACGGTCAGACTGAGCGTGGATCCAGCTGTATACAGAGATGTATAGACTGGCTGTAAATAGCTGTACATCAGCGTACATAGATGTACAGCTGGATGGCTGCACATAGTCTTTGCAAGGCAGGTAACACCCGTATTATAGCTGGTCCTCACTCAAAGTGCTGCAGTCACTGATTTCTGTCTCAGCACTGCACTAAAAACACATGCTGAGCTTCACACTAACCCCTTGATTGTTTTTAGGGGCTGGTGTTTCAGGACAGAGCCCAGGATGATCAAACTGATGGGCTTTGTTTCAGAGTTGACTACATTGACATATATTTCATTTGAATGGACCCAAATCCTCAATCCCAATTTCTCAGTCCTGTCCTAACGCGTGTTTTCAAGAGGTCACTGAGAGCAGCAGGACAGGAACCTACAGAGCACAGCCATGCAAGGTCAGGCCAAGTCTCCATCTAAAGCCAGTATCTCATTTCCAGCAGAGGACGCCTGGCAGTGGGCACAGAGCACAGGATCACTTGATAGTCGTATCTCCCAGGACAGAATCACAGCATGTGCTATGAATAACTCTGAGGCCGCTTGTGCCGGAGATGCCTTTGCATTTGATGGCTCTGTATCCATCTCCATATCCAGCCAATCTTTTTTTTTTTTTCCAGAACATACCCAACTCATTTTTTAAACCAAGCAAACTTGTAGTATTCATACCTGCACGTGATGAAGAGCTCCACGGCTGAACCGTGTGCTGTGGGACATGCCATCTGCGGCAGTTTTTCTCTGAACCTGCCATTCCCTGGGTTCACTTGATGTGCAATAGTTCTTGGGCTAGAAAAGCAAACAGTTTTTCCCTATCTTCTTTCTCCATGCCAATCCTGATTCTACAGATCTCTTCCATGCCCTTCCTACCATCCTCAATTCCCACAAACACATTGGGATCCACATCCAGCTGCTCAGTCCTTGGACAGGAGCTGTTCCAGACCCCTCATCTGCACTTCTGGTTTGCCACATCTCCCAGAGTCCAAGAAAATGATCCACCAAGCTAGACAGCAGCTAAATACCTTCACTCTGGGTAGGTGGAAATGTTGATGCTTTCAAGCTTTTGAGAGCTGTCACTGGGGCCTGAAACTCAACTTTTGTAAACAGTCAGGATAAAGATTCCAACATTGGCATCAAGAGGGAAGTTCCACTATTACAAAACTACATAAGAGCTCATGGAGATGTGGGTAAGGAAACTGTCTGAAGAGAGTGGAAAGAGGTGGAATAGCCCAATACCTGCGTGGACTTCTCCCAGTGCCGGCACAGTCCCAGCCCTGGTGCTGCCACAGACACCGCTCAGTCAGCTCAGAAGTTGTTCCCTCAGCATCACAAAACTGAGGAATCTGGAGGTACAAATTCCTCTCCAGCACATAGGCTGAACACACAGCATTTGTAAATCTACCTTTTCCTAACTGATCAGCTGCATGTACAACTGGTAGCAGCACAAAAATGACTAATAAAGTCCATTTCAATTAAAATAAACAAACAAAAGAAAAAAAAAAAGTGTATCTCACAGATTCTCTGGGAAAGTCATCTTCAAAAGCTCCATGCCAAAGCAAGGTCACAGTACCAGAATAAAAGCCAAACCCACCGTGCTGCGGGTCAGGCTAAAAAAAGAGGGAGAGCACAGTAAATTCCAAAGTTGGCACATGACCAAGAAAAGCTGCTTAATGAAATCCACTGACCTAAACAGAGCAGGAAAAGCCTTGTACAGAAGCCCGAGCGCGCTCCTGAAGCTGAGGGGCATCTCAAATACACGCAGAGATCCGCACAGTCACTTCAAAGGCAGACCGTCCTTCCATTTAAACGCGCAACTCAAACTGTGCCCATCTTGATTTTTTTCTTCCAAAATTTCCATTTTACCAGCATTGCTGTTTAAATTAAAGCTGGTTTTTTCTGAAAAAAAATCCCATTCCAAATAAAAAACAAAACAAAACAAACCCAACTTCATTTAACCCTACCACCCAAACACACATCATCTGCTCTTCCCAACACCGCCGCTCCTCTCCAGCACAGCGTGTGCGTCTCCTTACAGACACCCCTAGGAGGTAACAGAGGTAACAGAGGTGATTCCGTCGCAAGCCGATCACCACATCCCATGGCCAGCCTCCAGCTGTTTTCCTCCAGTTTTCAACCCCCCATCATGGCAGCAGCTGCATATGCAGTGTCCCAGGTGAGTCCCGAGTACCTGAAGGTGTCTGCCCGTGCAGCTGTTCTGGTTGAGGCACCCCAGCAGACATCTGCCTGGAGAGACAGCAAAGAAACTGGGATGCAGAATGAGCGAGCCAGGGGAGACAGACAGAGGGCTGCTGGATCTGCCTCTCTCTCTCCAGCAGGATTTCTGCTGGCACAGCAGGGGAAATGCAGGAAGTCCAAGGAGAAGAGAAGCAGTGGGGTTTCAGCCTCGTGGCTGCCAGTAAAACCATCTAGTATGGATCAGACCCAACGAGTTACAAATAGTTTCTCAAATACCAGGAGTGAGCCAGACCTTTAAAACAAGCCAGATGGAGGGGCTGAGGGCAGGCGAGGATGGGGAAGGTGCAACGGGCCTGTGACCCTGCACTCTAGGGGAAAGCTGTCGAGGGCACAACAGAACCCCGGCTCTGTCCGAGGCCACCACCATGTCCCATCCTAAGAAACCACCTTGGAAATGAAGCAAGGCCATTGGCAGCACTGCCCTGCACAGGGCTCTCTCCTGCCTTCCCAACCCTCGCTGCTGAGCTGAGAGGAGATGCCAGAAGGCTTTGCAGACCCAGAGGCTGGGCTCTGAGCAATCCGGGCACCTCCGAGCACACACCTGGCAGTGAGCTGGGCAGACACTCTGCCCTCTCAGCCTGGCACCGCAGGGAGCTGGTGGAGCTGCCATTCCCACACAGCGCCCGCTGCCCTCTGCCACGCACAAGCTCTGCTTCAGCACTGGCACAGAGCGATGCTGCCTACAGCAGCCTGCACCAAGCCACGCAGGCAACAGCTCCCCGGGGCCCTGCTTTCTGCTTGCAAGCAAACCGACTGGACAGGTAGCTGCTGCCCAAAGAGCAGGCTTGCCTTACTCCAGTGAGACACTTCAAGGTGTTTTACCAGCACAAAACTAACCCTTGTATGTTATCTTCTGTTCATCTGGCATCCTGAAGAGGCTCCGACAATTTCAGATGAGCTCTGTGCACCCTGATTGAGGAAGGGTAGGACCTAGGACCAGCCTGTTCAGTGACAGCTCAGCATGACAGTAACCTAGCTGAGACAGCACAGCCCAAGCCTTTGTTCCCTGCTGTCCCAGTCTGAGTGAGAACAGAACGAATCCTGATTCTGTTCAGTGATTTTACTCTTCAGCTCAGTTCTTCTAACTAACTGCACTGTCTAAATTAGCAGCCTGTTCTCACAGACAGTGTCTGCTTCTGGCAGTGATAACACCCCGTGTTTAGAGTTACTACCAAGGACTGGTCTGCAGACCAAGGCCACTATTGGATCTTGTGTACCACATTGGGGAGTGCAGAAAGTAAAGGGCCACACCTGCAGGGAGGAGCGGACAGGACAGGGGACCCTGAACTGACCAACGAGGGATTCCAGCCCATAGACAGCATATTCGGTATAAAGCTGAGGGATCACGAGGCTCCTCACTCTGACTGCTTTGCAGGCTTTGCTCAGCTTGGCTCACGTCCTTTCAGTTCCTTCCTCAGAGCATCCAAGGAGGACTCTGTCTGTTCTGCCTTCGATCCTGATCTGTGTTCCTAAATCTGGTACCAGAATCCAGCTCCTGAACACAGCTCCCGTCTGCTGCAGGGCCCAGTCTGGGACTCTCCCAGTGCCTGCTCCACAGCATCAGTGGTGATGGTGATGGAATTACCATCGGGGGGGAGGGCTGGGTTTGATACTGGTTTTGTATATATTTGTATATTCATTGTTAATATTATTATTTTCATTTTCCTGAAAGCTGTTCTAGTTTCCTTTTCTAATCACTAAGTCTCTCTCCCCTTATTCCCTTTCCCTTTGGGGGTGGGGGGGTAACAGAGAGCATCTGTTATAGGCCTAAGGGGCTGCCTTGACCCTAAACTGACACCTGCCTAGGTGAAGCTGCGTTCCTCCATCCCCAGTCCAGCAGACCAGTGCTCAGGGAGCTCTATTTGCCCACACCAACACATATGCAGCACTGGGAGCCCCTGCATTCTCCTCTGGAGAGGGACAAGTAGGAGGACTGGGGAATAGCCAACCTCTTATTAAAGGACACAGCTTTCCTGCAGGCCAGCGTGGCACACTGGAAAGGCCTGTCCCTACCCAAACTGTCTTTGAAACTTTATGTCGAAGTAGAACATGGAAGAAACGGAACTGGGGTAGTGAAAGCCTCGGCACAGGCTCTGAAAGGAACAGAGACCTTTGCCTTGTAAAGAGTGAATTCAAAGGCACACGGTCTTCTTCCCAAGAGTTTTCATTTCGGGCAGCACTCTAGAAAGCTACAACAAGAGCTACATGCTTGAGCAGGTGGCCATAAAACCAGCATGCAAGTCGCTCATGGAAAAGCAGCACACAAGCACCACCACAGAGCTGCACCAGCAGAACCCCACCAAGGTGGGGTGAATGCTATGGGGAAGGTCTTCAACTTCTGTGGCTACCCAAGCAACCAAGGCGACACTGTGGGATCTCACTGTGGGATCTCACTGTGGGATCTCACTGTGAGCTGCTTCATTTAGCTGAGAAATACCAGTGGAAACGTCCTGGCTTGGCAGAGGCCAGGCAGAGACGTAGTCAGGAAATGGGAAGCTACATTAAAAAAAAACAACCCAAGGGTTTGAATTTCATGCAAAGCCTTGTAGAATGATGCTGGCATGCAAGAGGCACACCGAGCGTGCAAAGCTTCAGCTGGGACCCACTGAACTTGGAGAAGGTTCAACTGTATACAGAGCCAGAGGGTTTTCAATATAGGTAATAAAAATATCTGCCAGTGAAGTTTGAATGTATGTGAGCCAATCCCGTGGTCAGGAAAGCAGATCTGATGTCCCTTTGAGCAATTGATTTCATTGATTTTTTAGAAGATGTGGGTCATGCTGGAAATCAACCATAAATGAACATCAGCATTAAAAGCTTTCAAAGCAGCTTCACATGGAACCTGAAGGGTATCCAGGTCTGGTGCTCTCATACAGAAGAGAGCAGAAAAACAGGGCGCTCAAAAAACTCTTTTGATTCTTGTTAGTCTCCAAATACAGGTTAAAAGACGACCCCGAACTGCAACCTACAAACACACACAGGCAACAGACCCTGATCTTCGAGGTCCTTTTGTTGAAGCAGACCAAAATCAGAAGAGTAACAAGAACACAGATGCCAACAATCAAAATCCAAGCTATAAGGATGCCATGGCACCTCGAAAGAGATGCAAGCCACCAGAAGAAGCAGCGTCCCAGCCCTCTGTGTTGTCCTCCTCCTCGTGCTGGCACAAGCATCCCCACTGCTGCTGGGTGATCCCCACTGGGAACCAACCCACATTAGCTCAGCAAAGAAAACGGTTTGTTCCAGCCCAAGCTCCTTCCCTGATCCAAGCCATCACATGGCCCCACAAACACTCATGCCAGCAGAAGGGAAAGGGAAGAAGTAGGAACAAAAAGAGCAACTGGAGCCAGCCCACTGGACTGCTTCTCAAGGTTTAAAGCCATCATGAAAATACAGCCAAACTCTCACACTTGTAGCACTGTGGGAAGCTAACAATTACCACAAGGGACGTGGTGGGTTCTGCATCTCTTGAGGCTTAAATAATCTTCTGACAAGTGCTCTCAATGCAGGTGTTGAGTGCAGCAGCAATAAAATACTATTATATCACTAGAGGCAGAGTGAATTTTTGGTGGAGTCATTAGATGGGAAAACATCCAAACCTTCCACAGATTTTTCTAGAGCTGAGGGCCAAGTCTCACGCATGGGCGGCTGCCTCAGGATTCCCAAGAAATGAGTTTCCCCTGCTCACCTACGGCCTGTGGCACTCACTAAGCAACTAGGTAGAAGGGAGCCACATAAAGCAGAGTGGACAGAGGGGCTGCCTTCTCCACCTCCTAAGCACGTGTAACCCAGACAACAGAAGCAGGTTCATAGCACTAACCAGCATGCCTGCATCCCAGAGCCCAAGCAGGGCCTGGGCCATAAGCAATTGTCATCCAACTCCACCTTCTAGAGTAAGCCAAACACAGAGCCATCTACAACCTACCTAGATACTAGCAAGAGGAACAGTCTGAGCATAACACACAACCAACAGAGAGAGGGGAGCAGTGAAAAATCTTCTGGAATACTTGGGCATATTCATGCCATCCCTGTTTCCCCCTGAAGACACCCTGCAGCTTTGCATAGAGAACAGTAGCCAGCCACCATGTGCAATAGCCGTGTTTCCAGCAGCCACGTCCTAATACTCTGGCCATAGCTCACCACTTACAGGCTACATCTGGGCACAGACCGATAACAATACCTGCCAATAGCTTCCGTGACAGTACGTCAAGCTTCAGGACAAAATGCCAGCACTGACCAGCACTCCTGTTTCTTAGGGAAGCCAGAAGAGTCAACACGGCATGGTCCTCAGACTGGTTTCCACCTAGAGATCCATTACCAGCTACCAGATGGCTGATGCATCTCAGCAAGACTGTGCAGGAAGCCAGGATACTACCGTTGGTCCAGAGCCCCAGTGAATGTAGCCAGAATGGATAACAAGTATAATCACATTAACAACTCAAATATTAACAATTCCAATTATAAACAACCAACTGCCAGCACTGGAAGTTTATCCAGAGGAAGAGTCATCTAGGTGAGCCTTATTCTTGCACCCATTCGTAGGTGACCACAGCAGCCTGTTGAGTTGACAGTCCCTGTGCTGGGCTGGCAGAGCCCTTCGCTCTGGGGTCCCCAGCAGCCTCAAGGCACCGTTCTCGCAGCACTCTGCCTGGCTCTACACGTTCTTCAGCTCCTCGTTAACAAAGAAGGGGGAAAGAGTGAGCACAGAAACTATTTTAGTACACATTTAACTCACTGCAACAATTCAATGGGGCTCCAGAAGCCCCTGTTCTGGATTTGCTTTCATTTCTAGTAGAACAGATGCACTGTAAAATACCGGCTGATCCACGGGCACCACGGACACAGTCACTGCCTCAGTTACCCAGCAAGGTGAGATCCACAAAATGCTGTTGTCAGTGCAGCGGTGACCCCACATTAGAAAACAAGAGACAAAACCAACAAAATCCTAGCATTGTATTTTAATAAAGGTATCATTTTTCATTGAAATTCTGCATCTGTAAGGTATTCATTCAGCTCTCATTCATTGCAAGCACCACAAGAGTTTGGGACACAAGGAAAGCTCACAGCACAGGTATGACCCTCAGGACAGCAGTAAACACTGGCTCTGGAGGCCTCTGGAATAGCTGCTGCCTGTGCACCCAGCTCAAAAGCAATATTCTTGGTAAAATAACGCTTCTTAGTTATTACAACGTTGTTCATTTAGAAAATATGACAGCAATAAACAACTGATGGAAAAGCAACTGCCAAAACTAGCAACCTCCCCTAAAAAGATCACAATACCCCAAACCAAAAATGATGGTAGGCTAAAAGCCACCCAACCTCTATGGCAAAGACTCTAAAAGCAGCTAAGAATCACTGTTTGTTGTGCTAAATAAAAACGCCTCACTGGCAAATGAGATCAAAACTGCCGCAAATGACAACATTTCCTATGGAAAGTTACAAAAAACCACACTGAATAGCAATCTGAAAAACATCTAAAGAGGAAATAACAGTAACAAACGCTGGAGCCACCAGAAGACAGACTTTATATTCAGGAAGGATGGAAGCTGCAGCATCTGAGCCACTCAGGCCAGCTTTCTTTGCACGTTCCTTTGAAATCCAGAGCATCCTCACTCACCATCACACAGCTGCTTTCTCCACCATGGTCACAGATCTGTTCACCTGGATATGAGTGAGAGCACAAGCCTGCATCCACCAGCAATGCCACAGCAATGAGGCCCAGTGGACACCCCTCAATTCAAGAGCCAAGGGCTCAGAGCAGGGCTGGTTTGGCTGAAATTGCTCTTCCTAAACATTAACAGATTTAGCTAGGGACACAGGAGCCCAGGCCAGCCTCTCCAAAGGTCTCATTTCTACTCTTGCTAGTGCTTGACAGCCAGTCACACACCATCTCTAATTGGAAAGGAGTTGCAGGAAGATCTTGTCGTGCTCTGGACACAGCTCACTTTAAAGCACTGGGCTTTGAATTTAAGTGACAGCAAAACATACCTCCCACGTGCTGAGTGCTACAGGGCAGTAGCTCCTGAAATATGGTGCTGAGGAACATGTGGCAGTGCTGGGTTAACAGTTGGACTTGATGATCTCGAAGGTCTCTTCCAACCAGAACAATTCTATGATTCTAAGAAACGCAGAAGCTACATTCATCAACCCAGCCTCGTGAGCCCTCAAGATATTAAAATGTAGGCTGTTGTAACTCTGAGTCAAAGCCAGCTAAGTGCCGGACCTGCAGCCCAGTAAGAGCAGCATCCTGCACAGCTTTAGGATGACCTCATGCAGATTGTTCCTTTTCAAAGAAAAAAAAAAAGCCCTTTCAAAGCAGGGATTGCCGCTGACCAGCAGAGCACGGGGCTGTCTCTCAGCAAAGTGGAAACAGGAAGGGGAGGAGGAGGCAAAGGTAGGCTTTCCAGAAAAGGCAAGATCGGGCATGTCTTGATATCTTCTGCCCCTGGGAAGGCTGTACTGTGCCAGGGAAGTATTTTGCAATGATACTTCATAGTTCACTGAGAAGGAATTACATTTCCTTTAATAATCACCATGTTTTAGAGATGCTCTGATTACTAAGGCAAGGTCTGTTTGTTGCTAAAGGCCCCAGAAATTGAGACTGTATCCGCTGCTTAGGTCTATATTGCAATAGTTCTAACATTTCTATTGTATGCAAAAAAGTAACTTTAATTATATTTGAAACAAATGGTTTATCTACACAGTGGCAGAGTGTACCCAAAGGATATTTTAGCAAGAACAAGCCTTATGTCGATCTGACATTTGCTGCCTCTGCAGCAGAGCACACAACCAATCAGACCCACACTCTATAGCTTTCGGAAATCTAACAGTTAAGGTTTACATCAGGAATAAACTCTCTGCCTTCACCAAGCAGCAAACACTCACTGTTTGTTATTCAAAAGCATTTGACCATGGTTTGGATTATTTGTTCAAAAACTCAGCTACTAATTTGCTCATTGTGGCATCGTTCCAACACACATTCAAAACCCCACTTCCTCGTTTCTATAACAGCAGGGACTGAAGTACGAGAGATGTGGTCTGAAGTGGGCTTCAACCAGACCTGGAGAGCAGCTAGATGAGCAAGACCAAAGATCAGAGCAAGCAATCAGGAACTCCTGAGGTTCAGCTAACAAGGACACGACAATAGGCAATCTCAGCACAGACCAACTTCCACCACTCCCTGTGGAAACCTCGCTCTCTCAGCATTGCCCCTTAGACCTTCCCAACAGCCCAGTCAAGCCTGCCTGTGAAAACAGCAAGGTTGGCAGGCAAGCCTTGCCCACCCTCTGCTGTGCTTGGGTGAGGGTCTCTACGACTCTGTGAAAACAGGCCTGGTGGCAAGAGCACACATCAGACACCAAATCAGTTTGGGAGTCTTCAAGGACACAGAAACAGAGCTTCCAGCACGACTACAGGAAATGCTGTCTAATAGATCTGCTTCCCTCCAAGGTTTAATCTTGCCTGTTGCCTCCCTCATCTCCTGACACGAACAGCTGCAGGGCTACAACTGTCCCTTCCAAATATTGTTCTGTTACTTGCACGGTGGGTGCTGACCTCAGAGGGGAGTCACTGGACACTAGCAGAGTAAGCAACAGGTCCTGATGTCCATTCAGTTCAACTGGTGCATCTGCCAGTTCTGAACAAGGTAAAAAATAAACACACAAGAAGATAAAAAAAAAAAAAAAACAAAAATGACAACTCAAAACCCCAAACCAACCAACCAACCACAAAGCTAAAAATACCCCACCACTGGGGAGACAACCACCTGCACGATCCCAGACACCAGGGCTTCCCCTCCTCTGAAGAAAGAAACCATCTTCACTGTACTCTCCAGCAGCAGTGGGACCATTTACCCATGACCCAGACACAAGCTCCACTAAATTCAGTTGCATCATGTTGAGACATTGTTGCACTCCCAGCAGAGAGGATGCCACCCAGCATTCTGAGCAGGCAAGGTGTACATTCTGCAGGTTACTTACAACTACAACAGGTACAGACCCAGCAGCAGGGAGGCAGCCGTACAATAACAGTGTGAGAGCTGCACATTCCACATCGGTTGCATTACAGTCAGATGATGATAAAGTTAGATTGGGAGTCCAGCACCTCTTCAGCTGAAAAGAAACTAATCCACGTCTGAGCTCAGGAGAATGTTAAGGAAGGAACCCATCCTTGACTTTCATGTATTTCCACCGAAACAGGTCCCACACCAGCAACAGGCAGGTGGCTGCAGGGATGGCAATTAACAAAAGTCGCAGGCTAGGTCACAATTAATGCTGGAACCTCAGAGAAGGGCACGCGGTCTCCAAGGGATGCTAAAGCCTCCAGAGATAACTAGGGAAGAAAGGCAGCAACCACAAGGGAAGAATCTTATCAGTAACTGTTCTGCTGGATAAGCTCTAGAGATACCAATACAGGAACAGCAGGATCTTGGGTTCACAGCCAGTCCCACTCAGCAGGCAGCACCCCCAGCAGCACACAGGGTGCTCCACCAACCTTTTTGCTGAATGCACTGAACCAAAGAGAAAACAACCCTGGACTCCTGGTCATGTTGGCCGTCTCAGGCCTTCAGCACTAACCAGGCTGTGCTTGCACCGCAGAGGGATCCGACACACTGAATGGAATCAAATCTTTGCTAATTATATCTGAGCATGCAGGCTCTGTGCCCAGAATAAACTGTCCCATCATGCCACACTCAGCAGACCCTGCCTCTTTCAGGGGAACATGCTGGGACTTGCTGGCTACTCTCCGGTTCTGGATTCCAGAGGAACAGGACTGATGACCCCAAAAGGAACTCCTATTCCTGCCTCGTGACCTCGCTCAGCTGCAGCCTCGTTGCTGTCCCCATCGCGAAAGTGAAACAAGCCATCTGCCAAGTCCAGTAACGAGGCGCTGGCCCTCTCTGGGGGACGTAACTCTGGACTGAGGTGACACACCAGGGCCACACGCTCCGAGCACCAAGCCACAAGGACAAGCTTGCTGGAGAAGAGGTGCCTGCTCCGCTCTGCAGGCGAGGAGCGCTCACCGCATCCAAAGCTCATCACCCTGGCTGAAGCCAACCCAGCACAGAGCAAGACATTCATTCCTGAGACCGGGGCCAGCCCATGGCTTTCCCTAGAACCTGAAAAGCGAGTTTGCAGACAGATCTCTCGCAAGAGTATTGCTTAAAAAAAAGGGGGGGGAAAAAAAAAAAAAAGGCCTGTCATGGGAAATCCCAGAGCAGAACTAGTTTTGTGGGAGTTGCTTTTACGCTGCACAGCATTAACCTCCTTCATGGGAAGGCACAGCAACAGGCACTCCGCAGACACGCGGCTGCGGGCGAGAGCCGCTGCCTGCCACGGGGGCTCGGCACCGCTGGGCGCAGATGCCGGAACGAAGCTGGCTCCCCTGTTCCACAGCACCTCTTGGGAGGGTGGCTGCTGGCAGGATCCCAGCTCGGGGATGGCGGAGGCTCCCCACAAGCCTGCGCACAGACAGTGGAGACCTGGGCTGCCCTGAGGTAGCCATGAGGAGCTAAGGACACAGGAGGGATGCAGAGGAGGGAGGGATGATAGATGCTGTTATGAGAGCAACAGAGGGTTAAATAAAGAAAGGCAGAGAAGCTCTCAGACACAGAAGGCCTTTCATATCAAAACCTGAAGGAAAGAAGCAAGTATCTGAAAGTTCATCAGTTTCTTCCAACTATATCAACCCATTTAATACCAGTTATCACCTCCTTTTGCAAACCCTGTACCACAGAGATGGAAGAGCTGAAGAACAACATATATCCACGCACTGGAGCGGAGATCCAGTTCCCCTTCCCAGGGCCTGCCCCCCAGCTTGTCCCAAGTGGCACCTTTCTACCGCTGTGGTGATGGCACAAGGGCAGCTACCTGCCTTTGGTGCTCTATCAGCATTACTGCAGCTGACACGCTGTGCTCCCTCCTCATCCCATGCTTTGTTCAGAAGCGCCTTCAGCTTTGCCGCCTTGGCCCTTCCCGTTACGTGGGATTATTTTTTCCTTCACTGCAGAATGCACAGCTTTCTTCCCAGAGGAAATGAGCAGCCATGGGGACAAAAACAGGAAGAAAGGAAACAGCTTCCTGCTCCCTTCAGGACCCAGCCTGGAGACATCCCTGAGCAGCACTGTGCACCCCGCCACGAAGCCAACCTGTAAGAGAACCAGAAGCCAGAACCAAGCCATGCATGTGGGACAAGCACTGGGTAAATCTCATTTGTGCTACTGCTCACCTCTCCTGAGCTACATGAGAGAAAACCACAAGTCAAAATAGGTGCAAGGCGCACTGTGGCACAGCAGGGCTGGCTGTGAATGCGTGCCACGGCAAGGGACGGACAGGACACTCTCCAAGGAGCCCGAGAGGACTTGGCACTGAGGGTGCGATCCTACAAAAGCTTTGCTCAGGCTCACGTCGGGCTGCTGTGACCCTCTGCTTCATGCCAGCAGTGCCAAAAGTCGGTTCAGGGACTCGATCCAGAGGAAATCCAACCTTTGGATGTAAAAGGCGGTATGTTTTCCACCAGGTCTGCGCACAAAGTGGCTGCCAGAACACCGGTGCCAGCATCAGGGGAGGAGTGGGTGGGAACACATGGCAAGCGATGGAGGTGCCTTTCAGCTCCAGCGTGGACTTGGCTCAGCTGAACCGAGCCACGAACACGCAGCTTCCCCTCCGGCCGAAAGCACCGGGGTCACCGAGCACCCAAGAACCACGGACAAGCCGGCTCGCGGGCAGACGCGAGATCGCACGGGGCCAACGCTGCCACTTCTGCCTGTCACTGCCGGGGCCGGGATCCCACCTGAAGCACCGGGGAGACGGGCGAAGGCCACCCCCGCCGTACCTCACCTCACGGGGGCGGGCCAGGGTGCCCAGCGGGGAGCCATTTTCTGAGGGCTCACCGGGGTCGGGGCCGCCACCTCAAGGGCTCCGGCCTCGCCCCCGCGGTTCGCGCCGCCTCGGCCGGGCAGGGAACGACCCTCGACGGAGCGCGGGGGCTGCCCCTGACGGCCGGGCCGCCAGCAGGGGGCTGCCGAGCCGCGGCTGAGGCGGCCGGGCCCCGGGACGGGACGGAGCCCGCAACTCACGTGTGCGCCGTGCCCCAGGGCAACCCCCGCCGGGTAGAGACACC
>WUAM01000264.1:1428459-1448552 GCA_024336885.1 Actenoides hombroni
TGGGGGAGCCCCGCGCGGGGAGCCGCGGGGCCCGAAGTCGCCGGGCGCTGGGGGAGCCCGGCACAGCTGGGCTGCCAGGCCCGGGCCGGGCCTGCCGCGGCCCATCGGCACCCCCGGGGAGCCGTCACCACCCAGCCTCTCGCAGGGGTGTCCTGCGCTGCCATCGCACGCTGCAGCTAACGCCTGCCTGGGTTTGCTCGCGGTCACCTCACTCTTGCTGTTTCACTGTCCTTTACCTGCTCCTTGCCTCATCCCCCACACTTAGTCCTGTGTTTCCCATCAAATTTCTCACACCGCCTCCTCCAGCCATGTGGTTAGAGTATCGTTCCCTCCCTAAGCTGTTTCTTTCCTCCCAGCTTAAACACTTTCTCCTTCTGGATGACATCCTCCCACCTCGACTGCTCAGCCATCCTCTCCTTTGTACTAGAATCGATGCCAAAGATTTCTCCATCTGTCCTTTCCGGAGCATCGGTCAGAACGTATTGCTCACGCGGAGGTTTGCTAGAGCTCCAGCAAGACCCACGCCGTGCACCATCCCTCTTCAGCAGGTCCCAAACCCACAGCCGCAAACGCTTTTAGTATTGGTACTAACTGGGGGGACACGCGCTCCTTGCCACCTCACCGCACCCCTGCCGACCCGCGCCAGGGAGCGGCCCTGACAGGGGCTGGGGCTCCCTGCAAAGGGTGAGTGAGCTCATCCGTACCCCACCCACCCCTGCGCCTGCCCTGCACAGCAACAGCAACCACAGTCTGAAGGCAGCCCCCCAGAGAGCCCCGCTAACTACATTGTGTCTCATTAGCTAATGAGCAAACACAGAGCAGCCTCAGCTAGTCCTGGCCAAGGAGAACCCTGACCATCCTCAAACCTTAACAGGCACAAATTGTTTTCAGATGTTTCTACCACATAAACAAGGGAAAGAAGTGTCCAGTAATGTAAAAGAGCAGAGATGAACTTTCAGGGCCCTCCAGCATCCCATTGAGGATTGCTCTGAAGTTGGACCGTGACTCTGACCCACCCCTGCTCTTTCTTAGCCTCCTGCCAACAGTACGTGCGTTTTGTGAGAAAAGCTCTGTCACTGAAACATGATTTCTCACTCCCATGTAACTCTCCTGCCGAAAGAGCTGCTAACCCCAGCCCACATGCTCTCGCTCCCCCAAGTGCTTTCCTTCCCAGCCCCTCAGGATCTATGGGATGGAATTCTTCTACCTAACTGCAGGCAACTGCACTTAGTTGGATAAAAGCTACCCTCCCTGGTCAAAAATACGCCCTCCTTGCTCCCGTCACCTATTGGCCTCAAATCACACAGGGCAGGGTGACTTAAGGCCATCTTCTGACTGCTGCTTTATTGAGCATTGGCTGGTGCACAGCAGCAGTTTGATGGTGAGAACCCAGCAGTCCTGGGCTGGAGCAGGTCAGCCAGCCCAACAGCATTGTTTGTTTTCTCATGAGCGCTTGCAGGGAGTACTGTTTGAAACCTGGCCTCTGAGGACTCTGCTGAAGGGGAGCTCTCTTCTGGTACTTGTTATGTTTAACGTGAACCTGTGATTACATGAATTTGCTTCATTCTTCCTTGCTGGAAACTGGAATTTTCTCCCTTCTGCTTGAAACCCATGAGAAACTGTTACCTTGCCACAAGACCTGGTTAAGACCCCAATGAAATCGACATCCCACAGCATGTGAAGCGCAGCACTTCTACTGCTGCAGCTTGCTTAAACTGCTCCTCCAAAGACAGGTGAGCCCCACGTCTGCCCACTTACAGGCAGGCACTGGTGGGTCTGAACCCGCCAGGAGTGGTGCAGAATGGCCCACGGGTACTGCACATGTTCGCTCAATCCTCGTGTTCATCGGCACCCTGCAGTTCTCCCTCCCGCGTGCACGTCTGTACGCAGCGCTCCTCGGAGCACTGCTCCTGTGCCATCAAGTATTCAATCAGGTTGCAGTGTATGTTGATTATGCAGCCGCATAGACAAATGGTGATGCTGGCGTGTGCTTGTGGCCACCACTGCACACGTGGCCCCGTGACACTGCTCTGAGCCAGCGCAACCTCTTTTCCCTTCATACAGCCTTCAGCTGTTGCTTGACAGTTATGTGAGGATGCACACCAGGAGCACAGAGGTCTATTTTTTATCTGGATCACCCATTATCTAAACAGATTATTTGATTTTGACCTGCTTTGTTCAGGGTTTAGGCCAAGAAAGCATCCCAGTCTCCAGCAAGCACAGCGGAGAGCATCAGATTGCAGCCTTCGCAGGGAAAGCAGAGCTCCCCTTGCCTTCAGGAAATACATGGGCTTTGCAGTGCCTCCTGTGCTGACATGAAGAAGCACCGCAGCCCTGGCAGCTGTCCTAGCAAACAGGGAAGAGGTCCAGAAAGGCCTGGGATTTCTTCTGGGGAGGATTAATAACACAGAAACCCAAGCAAGGTCCCATGGAGTTTCACATGCAGGTGGCCTGGCCAGGAGCCAGAGAGGGAACTACCAGGAGCAAGAGGACAGGGATTCCCCTTGGGATTGCACTTCCAAAGTGGATCAAGATCACCTGCATCCCCCCTCTGGGGAACAAACTGGGTTCCTGGGTACCGGCAGCAGGTCAGGTTTTCATCCCCAGTCCCATGTGTGGGGGTATCCTGGGGACACTAATGGGGTGGGTACAGTGGGATCCGTTCACCAGGGCTGCTACAGAAATTGCCTCCTCTTTCTCCATGAACCCTGCAGCTCCTGTGTGTGCTGCTGGAATTGCCACTTTCTGTGCCATCCTCACGCCAGGAAGGGCAGTGCTGGCTGCTCTGAGCACCCAGGCCCAACAGTGCCCTTTCTCCTGTGCCACGGGTGCTGACAGTGCATCGATCTGGAGTGTCGGTGCACAGTGCCTGGAGTACAAATGCCACCTCTCCAGATCGGTTGCCAAGCTGAGAATGGTGTTGCTGACCCGCAAAGAAAATATTGACACTTTCTGGAGGTCAAACTAAATGCCTTTTGTTTCAAAAAAAAAAAGACTCTACTAACAAGAGCTATGTTGCAACTTGAATTTCTTATAATCCACTCAATTTACATTCAGTTCAAAACCCTAACACTGGGCAGAAAGTTTTGCTAAGTCTCTGTCACCTTCAGGCACCAGCAGACATTGCAGATGTTACAATGCAGGATCACACAGTGACAAGGAGGGACACAGAGGTGACTTTAGCCCGGCAATTCTGTGCATCTGGCGAGGCGCTGAGCTAGCAGCAGGCCTGCAGGGCTGCCCACCGAGCAGGAACCAGGTGCTAAACCAGGACTTAAAGCCCAGGGAAGAGGCCCAGAAATAAAACCAAGCCCCCCCCCCCATCCTAGTCCGCAGTTTATGGAGCCCAAACCAGGACAGATGATTCACTCCACAGGCATGTTCAGTGCGTATGTGTGGGGCTGGGGACCAAAACCAGGAGACGAGGCAGGAGAGGAGCCAAAATGCTCAGGGTCTGGGAAGGTGGGGGTGCCCCAAACCGCTCACAGCCGCAGGAGCTGCTGCCCAGCAAAGCACGAGGAAATCACATCAAAACTCAATCCCTTAATTTTCTGCCCAGATTAATTGCAATTGATCATTCCTAGCTCTAGCCACAGGGAATGTGTGTGTTTGCAGTGCCAGGGGGAGGTGGAGGAGTGGAAATAACATAAAAGTAGGATTTCTTGGCAGCCCTTACAGAAATATTTATTTTCAACTGCATTTCACCCAGAAAATCCATTTGGATGAAAATGGCAATTTTCATTTTGGTCAAGCCACTGGGGAAACTGCCCAAAAAAAACAAAACAAATACCCAAAAGAAAAAGAAAAAAGCACGTGTGAAGAAGGTTATTATTTGCAAAATACTTAGGAAATACCAGTTAGGAAAATAGTTTCCTTCTCCCCAGTTTATCCCAACAAAAAAAAAGGAGCTTTTAACATAAATATATATATCATATACATATATGTATGTTTCATATGGAAGGAATAAAAATGTCATGGAAGAAGTAAGATGAAACTCCCAGAATATGTAGCCTGAAAGACTCTTATCATTTTCCAATCCGCTATTGGCAAGAGATGAAATATTGCTTCAGAATTTCAAAACTAGGCAGATTTATTTCCAAGAGGCACACGAGGACTCTTGTAAAGCAGTCACATACAGAGCGCAGTCGCCAAGCGTGGGATCAAACCTTGCTATGAAAATGCAGGCATGGAAGAGGCTCCATCCAAATTACCTTTTAGTAGGTGACTTGTAATTCTGGGATCCCTGAGTTTTGATAGGTGACTTTCACTTAAATGTCCAGTTTCTGCTAATGGGGAGTGGTACCAGAAGAGAAAGATGAGCCATAGGGAGTGTGAGCTCAGTGGTCAGTGGTTGAATGTCATGGTGGTGGTTGAGGTCCCTGCATGCCCCCCACTGGGGCAGGTTAGCAGCCACTTCCTTCCAGTACGAAGAGTTACTCATGTTGATGAAGAAGAGGTGCGCAAGGAACACAGCACATGAGCTTGACAGATGCCAAAGAAGCCCATCCCCAAGGCACTGCGAGAAATGACATCAGGTAGACAAGCAAGATTTTGGCCTGCAGACAGTAAGTGCATCCCTCTGGGCTAGCCCAGGTGGCTTCTAACTTGCTGCTGGGGACAAACCTTGAAGGAGACCATACAAAATTGGCAATGATGAGTGACCCAGTTCAGTTCAGAAAGAAGAGCGTCACAGAAAAGGACTCGAACCCAGCACTGGCCCCAGTGAAGTTCACCATCTCCCATCTCCTAAGTTCCCATATTAGCTGAAAGGGAATTGAACTTAAAAAAAAACCCCAATAGATTTCTACTTCAGTTACTTACAAATGAAGGAGTTCACAAAAGAACCAAGGAACTCTGGTTGGTCTGTTGGAAATATGCTACATTTTAGAAGAAAGAGCAGAGAGATGCTATCTTGATGTAAAAATACAAACTCAGTAATTGGAGAAAAAAGTAATTCAGTTACTGACAACAACTTTGTAAAGAAAATCCTCAGCTAAAATCCCAGGGCTGTGTGTAAATCTGATAAATCTTTAAACAAATCTATAAGAATAGTTTTGGCACAGACAAGTAAAATCCACTGTCCCCATTTCAGTAACACAGATCCAATCTCCAGCAACAAATTTAACCATGTCAGACTATACTGAGCTAGACCTAAGGAACAACAATATTTAATGTCAAAAACTATTCCAAACAATCTAATTCCATAGGTTCTGGTCTAAACTTTATCAGTTACACTGTGCTTCCCAGTAAATGGTAAAAGGTATGACTGGAAAGGTGGTTCCTTTTCCTGGTCTGTCACTGCTTTGCTTGTTTGGTCCTTCTGCACTAATCCTTATTTTACAGGTTGAAACAGGACCCAAGGAAGAGGAGGGGGTTACCAGCTTCCAAAGGATTTATGAGCTCTGTCTCTGGCATGACTACAGTGTGGCCTTGCCGATGAGTTTTGAAGACCTCCAAGGATGGAGGTCCCATCACCTGTCTGGGTCCTGTTCCCTGCTCTCACAGGGCAGAGACCCATCTTTGTGTGCAGCTGGTTTCCTTGCCACTGCCGAGGTCTCCTGCCCTTGCAAGGTCCCTGTAGCTCCCATGGGCCATGCAAGGTGGGTTTTGGTCTCCTCTACCTTGTCCTCCAGAGTGAGCAAAGCCACTCTCTCATCCTCTCCTCCCCAGCCCTGGCCATCCCAGTGGCCCTTCACTGGGCTCTCCAGTTTCTCTGCCTCTTCCCTCTGCTGAGGATCCAAATTGGGATGCCAGGATGCATGTACACTGAAACACTGGTGCCGAGCAAACAGGAACAGAAGAATTATTTGTAGTTAAACCCCCTCAACAGTGAGCCTATAAACATCTGTCAGAATTCACCAAGACACAAAGACTCCCCAATTTCCAGCAGATTTTTTTTTTTTTTTTTTGGTGCAGGAACTAAAGAAGCTGCTGCTGCCCTTAAATGACGAAGCACTGGTGGAGCTGCCTCTGTCTTTCCAGACCTTCTGCAGGACATGGTAGAAAGTGAAAGCTGCCAGCAAAGTTTTTAACCAGTAATCTGTTTATGCTTGTCATAAGATGCCAAACCAGGGAAAGGCAAGAAAGGAATGAAACCCAAGAAGAAAGTGACTGCTAATCTTGACTCCCACCCAAGGCCCCTGGCATGTATTATATTTTATAACAAGCATTTCTTACGAAAACTCTACCCTTGGAGCAAATGATCCCAGTGGAGCGATACAGTTTAGCTCTAGCCAACCTACAAATATCTGCCTTGCTTGTTTTTTCTTTTTCTGGCATGTGAAGCATTTTGAAATCATCTGGAGCTTCCTACTGCTTCAGGACTTGTGAGCCCCCAAAGCCAGTCATTCAGAAAACTCCTAAGTCACTCTTTGGAAAACTGTGAGGTATACGCATGACCAAGTCATCCTCTCAGAGCCTCCACTAACAGACTGTCTGCCCCAGAGACCTGTTCCCACGTTCACTGGACAGGACAACTGTCCCAGTGAACATGGCCAAAGCTTCAACTCGACAGAAAGCAGGCCAGCCTCCCAAAGGATCTGATAAAACAGAGCATGTCTTCATTCCTGATTGCTACAAACCCCCTGGATTTCAAGCTGTCCACAGGGGAAAGATCTGTACAGGATATCTCAGCCTTTCCAAAAAAAACCAAACCAAAAACAACAAATGCAAATGTTTGGACAGAGTCCATTTTTAATGTAACATACAGAAACTTCTCAAAAACTGGATGGGGAATTGTTTCAGCAAAGGGCAAAACCTTCCAAACCGCTTGCTTCCAAACCCCCTCCAAGCCCTGCGGAGCAGATGGACAAATGTTTCGCCGGAGTCCCAGCGAAATCACCACAGTGCATGTGCAAGCATCCAGGAAAGGGCAGATCTGGAGCTTCGCTGCCCCACTCTGACTCCTCCCGGAGCAGACGGGCTGCAGCAAGAGGGTCCAGCCCGATGGGCTCAGCACTGGGCTGTGCAGCTCCCACGTAGCGGGGTCTCTCCTGCGCTCCGACATCCACGGTTTGGATCGCAGCCCTCAGTGCCAGCAAGATAAAGAAGCTGCTCACTGTCTCGTTCCTATTCTCCCCTGAATAAAGCCTTGCAGGAAAGGGAAGGGATCATTTCATTTCTTAAAGGGCAGCTGACTCCCCTCTAAATGGCCACATTCTTGTCCCTCTTGCAGAGTGTGGCTGGTGCCAAACTTTGTCACAAAGACGTATTCACGAGTTTTTCCTTCCTACACATTCAGGAGTTGAAAGCCAGTTTGGTACAAACTCCCCAAAATGACTTATTCAGCAGCTCCTTGCCAGCTTCCTGTTTGCAGAGTGGCCGGCCTGGAGCCGGGGCACGAGCCCCGACAGCACACACACTGCTGCAGGGAGACCCTGCTCCTCCGGCCATCCCAAAGCCTGGCAGCGTGTCAACCATCACTGACGGGGCTCAGCTTGGGCAAAGACCCCATCACCAAGCTGGCCTTTTCACCTCTGCTTCTGGTTTCATCACCAAATTCACTTTTCCTTGAGGTCGCTGGTCCCTGGCACACGTTCCAGCTGTAATGAGGATCTTTTCCCCAGTAAATAATTCCTGCTTTCTCCAAGGGAATGGAACAAATACTCAGCCTCAAGCTACTGAGCACTGAGGGCAGCCAGTCCCTACTCTTGCCAACAGCCATGGAAGTGATTATCCTCCCTGGGATCAAGAGACTCAATGTCTTGTCTAAATAAATCCAGGAAGACGTTGGGGACACAGGGACAAAGCCTCCCTTCAGCTCTTAGGTTCATTTATAGCAGGGAAATCGGGCAAAATGGACAAACTTTGCTCCACACAATACCACCTTCATACTGGCACCTACAGATTCTCCCTGATCTCAGCTTCATCATACTTTTGGGAAGTGTAGGCAAGACCAAGCCATAGGACTGTCCAGGTGCTTTTCAGCTGGGAGCTGAGCTCCCAGGAGTGGTTTGAGGTGGCAGGGTGTCCCTGCTGGGGACATCATAGGTTTAGCAAGGAGAAGAAAACCCTGGGTCTGTGGAAGCTCACAGAAAAACAAGTGTCTGCTGTGAGCGGGTCAGTGGTGGCTCCTGGTTGCAGGGAGAGGCAATCAGGATATTTTCTCAAGGGCAGCCTTTGGTTATGTGGTTTCTTCACCATCCGTGGCTTCAGCATGACTGCCAGCAGTACGGTTTCTCCTCTCGGCCTCCTACGTGGCCTTTTGCCAGAAAATGCTCATGGAGTGTCTGCAGTCCCTGTGCCCACGCTTGCTGTTCCACTCACAGGGAGGAACCGAGAGTATCTTCATGTCCATGTCGTCCCCAGTAAAATAACCTGCCTCATACAAGAGACAGCTTTTCCAAGAGCACGCCACAACCTATGGGGAAAGATCCCTGTGCTAATGGTCATAGGCATATTTCTTCCATAGTGCCACTGTCATTTCAACTCCTGTGTTATAACTGAGTGAGCTGGGTCCTCACGGCCTTTCCCATCAGGCTAGGCCAGTGGTACAGGACAGCAGGATTTCACTCCAGTGGCCCCATGCTCTTTCGTGGTTGTGCACACCACACTGGTAGGCTCAGACTGTCCTCAACTGGAATTATTTAATCAGCAATATGCTGGTATTCTGACCACCAAGGCTGCCTAATGGCTGCACAGATGATCATTTGTGGAAGGTCGGTGGTAAATGAGCTCAGATGTGGTTTCCTGGCAGCAAGGGGACCCTTTCGGTTCTGTTCCTGAGAATTTACTCTTTCAGCTGTAGCTATTTGTATATGGACAAAAGTGTTTGCACCTGACCCTGGCTGCGGGCCATAAACATCTACCTTACTGCAGCTTCAATGGTGGCTGAGGAGCCTGGGGCTGCGGCCTGACCATGCAGCTGCATCATGCTCTGCTGCAGTGTGCTCCTGAGGGGAGGGTCAGAAATGCCTCTGGCAGGAGCAGCAAGCACAGCCAAGGGATTAGGGCAGGAATGTGGAAGGATTTGATGGCTCAGACACCAGAGATGAAGGGCACGGGCAATGCAGGCAGGGAGCTGAGGCACGTCAGTGCTCACATCTCCTGGACCAGGCCTCCTGTCCCAGGAGAGGGGAGGCATCCCAGCCTTGTTAGGCTGAAAAGTGTGGATCCCTCCTTTCTGGAAATGGGCCTATGCCCTCCATCATCCTTTCCACAGGGTTGCCATTGAGAGAACAACTGGTTTTGTGCCTTTAATGAGCTGAAGTTTGGATCTACCTTCAACTGGAGCTGATTAGGGCAGATGATGCAATATCTCGCTCGGCAGATCCGCAGGGAATCCCAGGTCAGCACGCAGCCTTGGGGCTCATGGCAGCAGCCCCACTGGCATTCAAACAGTGGCACAGCTGGGATGTGTGAGAGGGATCCCAGGCTACTGGAACAGAGATCCTTGACCAGACAAATCTCCAGCATAATCTATCTCTTCAGCGCCAGTGCTGAGATGACATTCATCTTCAGCATCTTATATGCTGATCATATATAGCCCATGGGCTCATATAGAGGCTGTGCTCTGCCCAGGGACTGCCGGTGCTGATTCTAAATGGACATTTCCAAGGGAAAATGCCTTTGGCAAGGTAAATTCTCAGCAAGCACCAGAAGGATCAAAACCAAACCTTTAAATCTCTCCAGAAGAAGCATTTGAAGGACAAGGGGGTGCCAGCACAGCACAGGGCATACCAGGGATCAGGCAAGACGGAGAGATTGCGGCATCCAGCGCTGCTGACTCAGGCTCAGCACTCACAAAGTCTAAGATGATTTTGCTGCACATCATCACACCGAAGGAGCCAGCACAGTAGGTGAGCAGTGTTGCAAGCGAGGCCAGTTTTCCACGGTACGTGCTGTATTCTTACAGCCACTGATTCAGCTAAAAGGACGTTCCACCCTGGGGCTGGGCAATTACAAATTTAGCAGCTAGAGTTATATGTCCATAAATATCTTTGTGGTAACCTTTCTCGTTGCATCTGAGAAGAGCCCAAACAGGAAATCTCAGGTAGAAACGGGAAACAAAACCTCGTAATTTGAGTCACCACTCATATGATAAAGTTAAGAGAGGAGTTAGCCCGAGTACAAAGGAGCTTGTCTCTGGCACACCTTCTAGAAATAGAAGCAGCAATTTCTTCTGGTTTCCTGGAAATCTTGTATTTGAGCTTGCTCTTAATTTTCCTGCTGGAAAAAGAATAAAATCTGACCTACTTTTGAGCAAAAGAGCCATTGGGATCAGACTCCCAAAATAGGGCTGGGTATAGTGCTTCCTTGGTGCCTGCTGAAGCTGCTCGGTTGATGCAATGATATAATGCTTCTCTGGAAGAATTTCAAACAAAGAGTTTCTGTAACTGAGGCTTCAAATAAAATTATCTGCCTTCTTGTTTGGGGCTAAAGAGTCCATCTTAATATTGAAAGGCAGTTGTGTTTTCTGTCTAGAGCCTGAGTTCTGTCATAATTTTTAAAAAAGCACGACCCTGGTAACCAAAGCGATGAGGAGCCACTGCTCCAAGTGAAGTCAGACTCTGAAATCAGCCCTCACAAACAGTTGTTTTTCTGGGCTTTTGAAAATGAGTCTTTTCAGATGTGCGATTGGGAATTTGCCAGGCCACTCCAGATATTTCCCCAGAGGTTCAGATGGTACCAGAAGACATGGAAAATAAGATATGTCGTTCTTAAAAACGATTATTGCCCCTCCGCCTCGCTGTAAAGTGCTCTCATTGTATGAGTGGAGTTTGGGTGCGTGACTGTGAACGTTCACAGCCCTGGGCAAACAGAGGGTGCTGTGCCAAGCAGGAGGAACTTGTGCAGGGCTTCACGTGTCCGTGGGGTTGAGCGCAGCCAAGCTCCCCAAGCAGCCCAGTCTCATTGGAGGAGTTGAGACGGATCTTCTAAAGCAGCCCCGGGACTTTGTTGAGGTGTAACGGCTAAAACAGTGTTAGAATGAAAACCCTCTATGGCCACATTGCAAACAGCGAGCCCCTGCCTCAGCCTTCCAGCAGGCTAGTCCTGAGAGCTGCCCTGGCAACAGAGCTGCTTCAAACGTGCCATCCGCCTTGGAGGAGGAACTCCAGAGAAGGGCGGTTGGAAAAAGTTGCCATTCAGTTTCACAATGAGGACCAGATTTTCAAGAATTCCTAATGAAAGGAAATTCCAACACATTTGGAAACTAATTTTGGAAAACAGAAATATTTCCATCCGTTTGGGGGAGGAAGGCAATCCGTGTCCCACACACAGCACCGTCCCCAGCATGGCTCTGAGCACCAGGGGCCTCACAGTGCGCCTGGAGGACAGGGGTTCCTGGCCAGCTGAGGACATCTCCCACTGCCCTGGGGAGCACAGGGAGGAGATGTCCCAACAACTTCCTGCTAAGTTGGTAGCATTGCGTCACATCTTTGTTTGTATATCTTGTTTCAGCCTTGAACAAAAAAGTGAAACGAGACCAAGCCCTGGAAAGCACTTGCTCCATGTGTCCAGGCAAAGCCTTGGTAAGCCTGGCTTGGCAGGCTTTGAGAGGAAAAGCTAAGCCACTCCCCAGCCTCCCCATCTTCCCCAACAAAGTGTTCCCAGAGCCCCTCAAGGCATAGACACAGGGTTGAGTAGGACTTCAGGAGCCACGCGTGGAGCAGGGGGCTGTCCAGGAGCACCAGCAGCCCATCCAGACCCCTTAGACTTCACCACCTCCACCAGACCCCCCACAGAGCACAGCCCCCAGCTGTTGTTTGGGGATTGTGGGAGGGCCTGGACAGCTCTTCTACAGCTGTCAGAGCAGAGGAGCCGAGGGCCTGACTCATCTTCCTCTGCAGGATGGAGCTGGGATGGTGGGCAGTCGAAAGGCCACTGCTCGCCCTCATCCCCGTGCCCCACACAGCCCCCAGGAGCGTTTCATGGGATAATGATGGTCCCATGGAATCTGCCTGCCCGGCAGACTGCTGCACGCTGCTGCTCGCTCAGTACTCTTTCTGGCACCCCTGGCAGCCCAAACCTCAGACCGTGCTGCTGCAGCCGGAGTCTGCTCGATTCCCAGAAATGCCAGCAATGGATGAGGCAGGGGATTTTTCTGACACACCCATGTAGGAACTTAGAAAAGGAAAAGCTAAATGCAAATGCAGAAGCTATTGGTGGTGGTCACCTAAGCCCTACCAAGCTATCCAGCCTGAAGAAGCTGCTGTCTCCTGAGATGTGAAATGCTCTCAGGGCTTTTCTCAGGAGCTTCCTCCTGGCCTCTCCCCAGCTGATGGAGGTCTAGAGTGACCCACGTTGATGGAGGAGGAACTGTCACTGCAATGTGCCTGCCATGTTGTGAGAAGAACAACTCATTGTGCAATTGAGGAATCTGAGTTTCTCCAGGGATTATTCTAATTAGACACCGGCTATTTTTACCCCATATCATATGTTGGAAATACAACTTTAAAACCACACTGGAGCAGCCAAGTCAAATACTGTAACAACCTTGAAAATAGGGTTAGTGAATTTAATGGCTAACAACAACATTTCCAGCAATAATGCTAACAACCAGAGGGACTAATTGCCATGCTTCTTGGCACACACTGTCACCGGGAGAGTCAGGGATGACTGCAACCCCTGACAGAAGCTCAGGGCTCTCTGAGTTCATCATCTGAAGCACTGTCATAGCCACTGTGAACGATGGGTAGCTGACGTTGCTGAGAGGAACACCATCAAAGCCTAGAAACAAATTACATTTACAACAGCTCCTACATTCAGCAATATCATTACAGCAGGTCTCAGAAATTTTCTGGCAAACCAGTGATTATGGCTAACGGGAAGGAGGCCAGTGGCTTAGTGCCCAGCATAGCTTGGGAACACTGGGCTCCCTAACAACTCCTGCTGGGACTAGGAAGGAGCAGCACCGAGCCCTGCCTGCCCACAGTCCCACGGTGCCATGATGCTGGGCAGCTCAGCAAGCCCGGAGAGCCGTGAGCCTGAAAGCATCCAATGCTGGTGGGCTTGATCCAGGTTTATTTTTCCTAGGCTGTGTAGAGAGACCCTATACGAGGACCCTGCTGCCTAAGCTACATCCTCACACTCAGAAGCTGAGGTTCGGCAAAAGCTCTGGGGAATAAAAATCCCTTCTTGTTCCCAAAATATCACGCGTCTTCTAGAGCAGGCTAGTCTGGCAGTCCTCCAAGTACGTGAGCACACAGTTGGAAGGGCTGGGGTTAAACTTAGCTTCAAATGTACACAGAGTTTAGAGCTGTTTTTTCCCGCTGTAGAACTCCTGCTTAGTTTAAACCCTGTGCACCGTCCCCCACGGTCCTGACACTGCCCCTTTTCATGTGAGGGCCTGGCCCTGCCCAGGGGGCACAGAGATGCTCTCTCCCTGCCCTCAGCTGAGCAACGGCACCACACCAGCCCAAGCCTTGCCTCCGCTTTGTGCTGTTAGATGAATTTTCTGGACAGAGCAGCAGGTACGTGCCCATTCTGCTCCACCAAGGTCCCCCAGGACAGCTCCTTGGCACTGGGGAGCAGTCGCACCTGGGTTTCCAGCGTGGCTTGGGCAGAGAGGCTCCTCGAGAAAGGCCCTGGGCATGCTGAGCTGCCAAAGCCCACAGCAGCCAGCTTCCAGGGACCCCCGCGTTTCACTGGGGTGAAACGTGCTTCAGTTTGAGCACAGCTCTCTGCAGAAAACCGGGAATTTAAAAAATATTTTGTCCAGACAAGTTAGGCTCACTTGTGCAGGGTAACACTTGCTTTCAAGGCGAGTGACAGGTTTTGCTCTCAGGGCTGGATGAGAGGAGGTTGTGCAGCTGTTTGGCCTGCAGTGCACATTTTCCAGGTACCGCTTAGAAAATACCTGCCAGCTAATCCAAGAGCACCCCTGGAGAGTCCCCAGCCTTGGCCTGCAGCGTGCACAGCTTGCAGGGGGGCTCTGGGATTTTCCCACACACATCATTGTGAGGACCAAGCAATTCTGACAGCACTGGGATGGTTAAAGACAAGGTTTGAAGTTTTGGGTTTGGTTTTTTGTTGTTGCTTTGTTTTTTGGTTGTTTTGCTTAGTTTCCTGTGGTCTGCAAATGTAGTGCCACTTCGGTATCTATCCAGAGCTTTGGAAGCACCAGTCCCACAGGCACCAGCTGGGCAAAATGCTGCTCACAGACAGTTTTCTTTAACCCCCAGGCTTTTGGCTACTGTAGCTTACTATGCCAGCACCAGTGGCTCATTTCTCAGTGTGGAATGTCTCCATCTCCTAGGTCTGTGGCTGCAATCCCACATCACCGCCAGTGTCCTCCCCTTTCCCCACAGCTGTGAAACTCACTTGACTTTCCTCCCAGCAGTCCCAAAATTAGTTTTAACTTCTTTCCACTTTTAGAGGCCAGCCGGGCTTGAAACCCATTGCAGGGACAAGTTCTCCTGGCAGCAGAGACCCAGGTGCCAAAATCAGAGGACGAAGCTAGACCCTGGGAGACGATTCCTCTCAAAGGAGACCACGGGAGTGTTCTGGCATGGGAGCTCAGCTTCTCTTGCTCCTGAGCACACTGAATCCTGGATATATACGTTATCCCAAAATAGTGGGATCAGCCACGTGCACGGTCTTCTCCTGGGAAAGGGCAGACAAGCAGCACGCTGCAGGACGACGGGGCAGGACAGAGGAGTTACTCACAGAAGCACTTCCTTTCTTGTGATCACTTAGTTTATCTTTGACTAGAGCTGGGTGGGGTTTTTTTAACTTAAATCGGTCAGCCTGGGAAAATAGTACAGCAGTTCTAACAATCCAGCTAACTACTTGTTGAAAGCACTCAGGAGGGCTCATCTAACCCACAGAAATTGCTCCAGACAGACAGCACTGACTCCAAAAATGTATCATACAACAGTCAATTTCTAACCTTCTTAGCTGAAAAGAAAATAAACTCAGTTCCAATAGGAACTGGCTTGTAATGAATTTAGTGTTGCCTGTGTGAGGTGTGTCAATAGCATGTGTAAATAACACCTAAGCTATTTGGCTGTAGGTCGCTGAGTCAAACACATCAAGCTCCTGTGCTTCCCCTACAAACCTGTCAGCACACACACCACCCCAGATGGCAAATCCACTGCTTTTTTTTTTCCTCCCCAGATGTTTCAATCTCCAGTTTGAAGCTGACATCTGGATGTTGCAGAAATGCTACACATCAGCAGGCCAAATATGGGATATGCGATGGAAATTAAAACGTAACAGAATGAAATGAATGGACTTTCAGATGCAGGTTTGTAAGTGATATCGTGTCTGTAAAGAGTTTCCTAATTCAAAACCAGGCAAGAAAACTTGTTATTCTGAGGGCCCCGCCAGGAGAGACATCCTCTTCCATCTTTTCATCCCTTGTAACCATTTCTGCCAAGACTAAAGTACATCTGAAATGCCACCTCCATGGTATTTTGGGGTTTTGGCCATCTCAAGAGATGAATCTGAAGGTAAAGTAGCTTTTAGAAGGGCACAGCAGATGGAGGTTTGATTTGTGGGTCTTTCAGCATCTGCCTCAGAAGCTGGGCAAAAAGCCGAAGGCAAAGAGAGTAGGAAGACATCCTTTAGGAAAAGGTTTGCAAAGAAAGGCTTAGAGTAGTCCCTCAGGGAACAGGCAACTGCTCTTTGAGTTCCACTGTGGGCAGAAAGAGCAGATTTTCTGTGAGTTCTTTGTAAGAAATCTGTACTCATCGGGCTTGTGAAAGATGAACATTTCTGCTAGAGCAGCAGTTATCTTTTTGGTGAAGCCATGAAAGAAACCATTGCCATTGGGATTTTTGCAGCAAAATGCCTGCAAATCTGTGTGCTTTGAGTTGGGAAAAGTGGTGATTGCTTCTGACAGCAGCAATGGGCTGCTTGATTCTTAAGTCACAGAGACAGATTACCAAAGGGTTTGGTGGAACAGGAGCTTTGGAGGTCTCTGGTCCAACCTCCTGCTCCAAGCAGGGCTGACTGCGAAGTTGGTTGCCAGTCGTTCAGTGCCTTGCACAGCTGAGTTCTGAAAAATCTCCAGGGATGGAGGATCCATCACCTTTCTGGATCCCGTCTGGTGCATGGGGACCAGAGCTTTTCTTGCTACAACCTGTGGCTTCCTGCTTTTACAAGGTCCTTGTAACCCATGTGGGCAGCACAAAGTGTGATTCGATCCCCTTCTGTCCTCTCCTCCAGGGTGACCAAAGCCACCGTCACAGTTGCCCGTCACTGGATTCTCAATCTTGTCCTTGTCTCATACTGGTTGGTGTACTGTCCAGAAAGGTGGAGAGAAAAGTGAAGCAAATGTGTTGGCTGCATTAAGGCAGTTTTCACAATTATTTTTTTTCTGTGTAAACACACAGAGGAATTCCCCAGCAGCTCAGACCAAAAAAGAAAACCCCAAACCCCACTGGTCATTTTATGTGCACAAGGAGGAATGCAGAATTCTGACTTACTCCAAAGTATCTTTCACTACCCTGTATCACTACAAAGTTGTTAAGACTAGAACTGGCTAACCCACAATCCCACCAAAGACAATACTGCAAGTTTTAATGGAAGTACCTAGTGCAGCCCACAAAACGTAGCAAGACACAGCTCCTGCTGCACTTTCACAAGTATGTCAGCAGAGAGAGAACAGAGGTAAGTAGGAAAAAGCCATGAGCTAAGCAAATGTGATAAATTTTCAGGAAGCAGGAAGAAATAAATGGGGAGCTTAGCTATTTTGAAAGTAATTCCTATTTTTAAAGTGAATATTTATATTGGCTCTATATTCCTTTCTTTCCAGTCAAAATTCTGTTTCTCACCACGTGATGATGTATTTTAACGTGAGGCCAAAAGGGATCCATATTCTGACTACGGGAACGTTGCTGTGCGTGTTGTACACACATAACTTGCCTTCAGTAAGGCTGCCTAGAGAAGGGCAGGAACGTCTCAGATCATTACAACCAGATGTGGTGTCAATGTCAACCAGCTCCAAGACTGAAGAATGAAACAAGCCTCTGACAGGTGGCAACCCGCAGCAGGGGAAAAGGAGTTCCTGCTTGGAAAGAGAGCACACTTTACGGTCCCCTATGGGAATGTATACATTTACCATGGAAATACAAACTGCTCCTGATTCCAGTTCTTGCATGTCCTCTTCGGCCACCCATGAGAGTGGAAGGCTGAGCAGATGGGGCAGAGCCAGATTCAGCAGCACTAGTTAAATCAGCTGCTTCAACGAGCAAGACCTTTGGTTAGGGCAGGCACGCTCTGGGAATTGCTGATTTCAGTACAATCACCCCCAAAAGGCATGGGAGCGATAGCAGGGGTTGCCTTAGCAATGGCATTGCTTGGCAGAGAAGGCGTCTTGGGTTTAGTCTTGGTTAGCCAGCCAAGAGCATTTAAAGTTGGTTGCAGAGGCTCTTGGAGGTTCTGGATGAGCTGGAGCCCAATCACCATCTTTGCCCAATTTCAGGAGCCATTGTTCAGCAGAAATGATTCCTTAAGCACTTGATTTACCTTAAAAGCCTATTGAAAAACACTTGCATAGAGATTCAGCTTATACTGCCAAAAAGTGTTCCTGGTTAGTCTGAAGGAATTACTACCTCAAGCAGAGCAAGATCCCTTAGCAGAGGGACTCGTTTCTTACTATTAATTAAATCTATACCAGGGTTTTCCCAACATAATTTTATTGGTCAAGCTATGATCTTTTTTTTTTTGTTTATTTCTTTCTGTTCTTTCTTGCTTTCTTTACATTCTTAAAGTAAAAGCCATAGCAAAGCTGCAGTACGGACCTGTCTTGTCTGAAGCAGTGGGTAAGGACAGAGACATTAAAAATGAGTGAGCACTGCAGAAAGCATTAGTGATTTACATGCAAAGCAAACTTTACCTATATTGTATTTATGCCCCTAGACTGTTTTTTTTCCCTGGGAATATCTGAGTTCCCATCTCTTCAAAAGAAGGAGTTTGTTCTCAGTGGCAGTTCTTGGAACTGGAACACTAAGTCTGATGCCAACTGAAAAATTGATATGCAGAGGGTGCACCCCACTGCTTTCCAGTTACTTGAATTATCACCCCAGAGCACAGGCTGCCTGCGTTTTCATGGGAAATCCTGCAGCAGCAAATACTCACATCAAACCTGAGGGATTTGTCTGAAGACAGATTTGAGAGTTCAAGAGCCCTTGTTTTTTGAAATGGGACCTCAGACAGAAACTGGAGATCCTTCATGTTTTAAGTTGCTCTTTGACCAGTGGAAGAAAGTACAGTTCCTAGGCTCCTGTGTCTCATTTCCTTTCCTTTCCACAATAACCTCTGTCTCCTCTTGTCCTCCTGAGGACCTTGTAATGCTTCCAGCTCCCCTATTCACTCCCCACCATACATCATCTCTTCCAGTGTCCCATAAGCAGCAGGCACTGGCTGGGCAGCACATCTGTGCTGATCGCCTGGAACACTTCAAACAGTGCAGGGAATTGCTGAATTCTTGCTTCTTTTTGTAAGGAGGGACACGATTCCAGATCTTGCCCCTCTACCTAGAAACTGGATTTTATAAAATCTCCAGGAACTCAGATTGCAGATTCAAAAGGGAAGGATGTAGACATATACGTATAGAGATGTATATAGGAGATAGATGAGAGACTGAGAGAGAGAGAGATGATAAGTGAAAAAATGTTCTTACCCTGGGAATGAAGGTTAAAAGGGAAAAGTAACTGCAATTTTTGTTACAATGGTTAAACTTGACAGGCAAACCCCAAAACAGGGGGTTCTCTGTGTCTTGTCCTGGCTTGCGAGCCCTAACATGAGCGTCTCTCTTGCAGCATTTATAACCATTCTATTAATCTGAGGACAAGCAAGCTGGAGTGACAAATCACTAAGAATATAATTAACTTGCAGTGAATGCAGAACTAATCTTTCTGTGGCCAGAGCTGTGACACAGGCAGCAAAGCCTTTCTCAGATCGGGTCCCACATGCCAACCGTTCTGGTCAATGATTATCCCTCACAAAAAGCTTGTGACTTACTCCCTCCAGTCACCTGTTTACAGCCCAAATGTTCTCAAGTTCTGCTATTTCAAGCTTAACTCTCATGACCTTAGTCAATGATATTCAATCCAAGCTTGCCTTACCATATCCTGCAAGGCAAACAACTTCAGGTCAGTTTTAGTAAGCAGTGCTATGTCATGCCTGTGGTCAATGACTCTAAATATGCCCACGCCCATATGCTTCCTAAATCTGGATGTCTGTGATAGCAAACAACAGGGTTTGGGTGGGCAGTCCTGTTTCACCAAAGAAGATTTGGGGCATTTTTGCTCTTTGAACATTTTCTTTCACCTTCTGAGCATTGCCTGAATGAATTTAGATTTATTAGAAGAGATCAGCTAAGCAGGATAAGCAAAACAATTGCAAGTCCTGCACAGTGTCTCTACGAGCTGGGTGAGTCAGATAACAGATCCAGCAAGCAGAGAGTATCTCCCTCCAACAGCGGCCAACTGCAAAAGCTTACAGACAGTATAAAAACAGATCAAGTATACAGTCCTACTTCTCCTAAATACTCCACCAGACCCAGTGGTTTGTTTCTCAGGGAATTCCTCAGTTAGAGATGGTGTGGCTGTGTTTAGTAGCCTGGACAGACTTTTCTTCCTGGGATTTCTCCAAAAGGTTTTTGAACCCCTACAATATTTTAGTACCCACAGTGGACTATGGAAATAACCTCCTCAGTCTATGTGTGAGCTGTCTCTTTCTTTTTGATCCTGACACTTTCTAGGCCACTTTCTTTCCTTTTCAGTCATTGTTTGCCCTCTCCATGCCAAGTTTTGCAACGATCCTCTATGACAGAGAGTGACTGGGACCCAACTTCTGGTCTTTGGAAAATGTTCTGTTGCTTTCCCAGGGAAGCTAGTAAGCAGGTGACCAGTCTTTATCCCAGTATGCTCATACAATACAAGCATCACCTTTGAACGTTCCCTCCAAGCAGCTCTTCTGTATTTACAAAGGGTACAGGATGACTCCTGTAAAAACAAACCACCAGCAGCAGCTCACTGCATCCTAATTTGAACCTTTTTCATCTGTTCTGAGACAATAGGTCGGAGCAGTCCCAAGCACCAATATAGGCTGGGCAGTGACTGACTGGAGAGCAGCCCTGAAGAAAAGGACTTGGGAGTGCTGGTGGATGAGAAGCTCAACATGAGCCATCAGTGTGCTCTTGC
>WUAM01000264.1:1462498-1475748 GCA_024336885.1 Actenoides hombroni
TATATATTTTCCAGTCCACCCACTTTTGAGACAAGAAGAAAGATTTTTGAGTGCTAGGCTTCTGGTTTTTTCCTTATTTAGCTTTATTTTTGGGTTACCCTACTGAGTTCTGGTCATGGTGTAACATATATTTTCTAAACCATGTGAATAAATTATACATCAAAGTAAAATGTCATATTTCATTTTAAAAGAACCTATTCAGACATTGTGACTTGCACCCCTTAGCGTGCAAGTGAAGGTTGGAAATGCCATTGTGTTTCTTTGAACTAAAATTGCAGAATATGATCTTTAATTAAAGTCTGTTATTATATGTTTAGCATTAACAACCTATTAAGACAGTTACCCACTGATACTTCACAGAAGTGAACAATGGTACTGACTTACATGAAAAACGAGGCTGCTGTTAAGATATATACATCATCTGTATATAGTCTACCTTTGTAGGTTTCTTCTAGTTGACCTTGAAGGCCTATTAAACACACCTGGGCATATTCTCAAACAGATCTATTTGTGACATAAAGGTAATACATTTCCAGTTGATAGCAACAGAACAGATGCCCTAACAGACGGGCAGGAATGAGCCTAGGAGATAATTCAGCAGCCTCTGTACCTCACCATTAATTTATCACATCCTAGTGATGCCGTTTCTTTATACAAATGAACTGGCCTGCCAGCTTAGGAATGGTTTGCTGTTTTATCTCATCATTCTGCTTTTGTGCCGCAGACTTTATTTGCCCACATACACCTTATGGCTGAGTAATCTAATAAACAACCCAAACCTCTTACAATATACAATGCCTTACATTGTGTCCCAAATGACTTTACAGATGAAAAAACCTTGGAAGTATATTCATGGATATTTGGATATACAGTAGAAATCCTTGTGAAAATCCCATTTCTATCTCCTCTTTTTCACAACTATTCTGATCCTTCCAACATTATGATTCTCAGAAAATGTGGGATGCAAAGAAAATAATTCTTCTCCCAACAGAAAGTTCCCTGCTTTACTGCAGTCGGGATATTCAAAAAGATAAGCCTATGTGGTACACGCCCCACAGGAACAACTGCCTGGGTACTGACAACAACTTTAGCCATTTTACCTCTCCCTGCTATGTAGCCTGGGTGGTAAAAAGTACATGAAACCGAGCACAGCAGAAGACATGACTCAGTAAGGATAAGGAAACTCCCTTTACAATAATTGTGCAGCTACAACAGAGGCCTGTTGTACCCATAAACATATAACACTGTATAGAATTTAATATTAGTTTGTTATGAACCCAAGGACAAGCACGTTAATATAACATAACCATACAAGCTAGTAAAACCAGTGTTGCCATGTAAGTAACAGACATTATGCTAACTGTGCTTTATGCCAATTTTGCATGGCCCCAGTTGTGGACTTTTAGGCTTGTTATCCCCTTGTTACAAGAAGTTATGGTGGGAGGGTGACCTCGACACCAGTTTTTTCTTGTTAAGATGTACATTTTAAGCATGCAATAACAGCAAAGGCTTTGAAAATATGAGCACAGGTTACAAGAAGACACCTGAGAATTGCAACTTGCTGATGAGCAGCTATTAAGACACTAAAAAAAACACTGCCATGAGAGATAGGGGGGAAAAATTAAAATGTTTGGGTTTAGATAAAAGCATCAGCAACAAAGCAATGGAAATAAAACCCCACAACAGAATGAGGCATCTGTTGTGACCGGGGAAAATTATTCCTTCAGATCCTGCCTGAAGTATTGTGCACATAGTCCAGGGGGAGACCAAAGGCTAGTCACACTCCAGAAAGTCAAAAGGGACAAGATTCTGAATTTGAGAGGTTGAGTGGAGCTGAGCACCCACTTATGCACTCACTGACTTCAATTCCGGCTTCTCTTATTGACAACCTTGTAAACCTGATCATCTTGACCTCAGCATCTAAGACCATCAAGGACTATAGCCATCAGTGATAATAATCACCTTAACTTCAGAAACTCAGACTATCAAGGGCTGTTGCCATCAGTGCTAACATCATGGGATTAGCCACAAGGTGTTGTTTGGTAAGGGCTGACTGCTTTGATTACATAGTGATAATGCCTGAAAATGAGTAGGAACTATTATTATAGAGTATGTTGTTAAGGAATTTCAGTCTTGCAAAGGTTTATTTTGGAGTTCAATCAGTCTTCTAATGTTTACATCATAGAGAATACTAATTCCCCATCTGATGTAGATATATGTATAAACATATATACATACATCTATATCATAGAATCACAGAATGGTAGAGATTGAAAGGGACCTCTGGAGATCATCAAGTCCAACCCCTCTGACAGAGCAGGATCACCAAGGGCAGGCCACACAAGAACAGGTCCAGGCGGGTCTTGAAAGTCTCTAGAGAAGGAGACTCCACAACCTCTCTGGGCAGCCTGTTCCAGGCTCTGTCACCCTCACAGGGAAGAAGTTTGTCCTCATGTTGAGGTGGAACTTCCTGTGTTTCACCTTGCTACCATTACCTCTCATCCTATCACAGGGCACCACTGAAAACAGACTGGCCTCTTCTACTTGACACCCACCCTTCAGATATTTGTAAACATTGGTAAGATCCTCTCTCAGTCTTCTCTTTTCCAGGCTAAACAGCCCCAGAGCTCTCAGCCTTTCCTCATACTAGAGATATTCCAGTCCCTTCATCATCTTTGTAGCTCTCCATTGGACTCTCTCTAGTATTTCCCCATCTCTCTTGAACTGGGAAGCCCAGAACTGAACACAATACTTCAGATGTGGTCTCACTAGTGCAGAGTAGAGGGGCAGGAGAACCTCACTCTTCTTTATGCACCTCAGGATACCATTGGCCTTCCTGGCTACAAGGGCACATTGCTGTTCCATGGATAAGTTACTGTCCACCGGGACTCCAAGGTCCCTCTCCATGGGGCTGCTTTCCAGTGGCTCTTCCCCTAACCTGTACTGCTACATGGTGGTGTTCCTTCTTAGGTGTAGGACTCTACACTTACCCTTGTTGATCTTCATTAGGTTTGCCTTTGCCCAGCTCTCCAGATGTCGCTGGATGGCAGCACAGCCTTCCTGTGTATCAGCCACCTCCCAGTTTGGTATCATCAGCAAACTTGCAGAGGGTACACGCTCTCCCTTCACCCAGGTCACTGATGAAGATGTTGAATAAGACTGGACCCAGAACTGACCCCTGGGGAGCACCACTACTTACAGGTTGCCAGGTGGACTCTGCACCACTGATCGCAACCCTCTGAGCTCTGTTGTTCAGCCAGTTCTCCACCCATCTCACTGTCTGCTCTTCTAACCCCCACTTCCTGAGCTTACCCACAAGGATGTGATGGGAGACACTATTGAATGCCTTCATGCTTTTAAAGTTATGACCTAACCATTGTGATTTCATCATTCTGGTAGAAATATGGCCACACGCGTGTGCTTTTGGGGTGTTTACAGGCAGTTGTTACACCAGTGCTTTTCAGGAGTCACTGCATTTTTCATCAAAAGAATAAACTGAATGTTTTCAGCAATTTGAGCAGTGCTGCAGGGAAACCATGATATACTGGAGTTGCAACATTGAAAGCTGACTTCTGGAGCCTCCACACTGAATCAGCTCAGTAACTCCATTAGCAATCCAGCACAAACATCTGTGAGGAATTAAGCTTTGTTTCTTGAAGGTCATTTTTGAATGGGTGGCTTTCAAATACAGAAGTGGTGAATATAGTATAATTAAACTGATAGCTGTTGCCTAAATGAGACTGTACCACAGTATTTTTTAAACACATATTAAGTAAAATAGGATGTTTAGCAATCAGGTCAAACCACAGAAGACTTTATACAAAGTTTAGTGTTTGTTTTATTTCTAAAGAGAAACTTTTCACTGTCATATTTGGTTTTTTTTTTCTTAACCCATGCATCTGCTTTGTGTTTTTTGAGGAGGTACCAGCAGCAGGGAACACACTGTAATAACAGAGAGCTGTTGTTGTCTGCCTGAAGCCTGTTCCCAGCTCTCCTGCACTCCTCTCCTCTGTGGTGGTGGTGCAGAAAGCACAGCAATAGCATTGATACTGTGATCCTGATCATCTCTCTGGTCAGAGACCAGGACTTGTTTGAAACATCTCTATGGACAGAGACTATCTCATCATAGGAATTATTTAATTGTGCCTTTGTATATTCTTAAGATCAGAAGAAATCTGACATTCGTGATGCTTCAGGGTTGATATGGGTGGTGCTTTTTTGTCTTATACCTCGTGGAGTGGGGTGGAGAATACAGAAATAACTGCAGAAGTAACTCTGTGGGCTTTATTGTATAATGGATCATAAATTGGTTCTTTATGGTGCTGCCACATCTAGAGACACTGGGCATGTGGTGGGCTGAGTAGCAGGGAGGAACTTCTTGTACTGGGCTGTGGCCTGAACAGTAGAAGCTGAAAAAGTTGACGTTAGTTTACAGATTGGACTGCTAGATGGAGAGCAGAGCACGTTGTTCCATCACCTCCTTTTTTGCAACTTCTTTGTTCCCACAGCTCTTGGCTCTGGTTGTTGTGTGCAGAGGGTTGCTAACTGATGCACTCTGACCTCTCTTGCAGATTTTAGTGCGCAAACTTCCTGATGGCAGAGAACTCTGGGGGAGGATTGTTGAAACAGAAGCTTATCTGGGTGGGGAAGATGAGGCTTCCCACTCAAAAGGTGGGAAGCAAACTCAACGAAATGCAGCCATGTTCATGAAGCCAGGAACTCTGTATGTGTATCAGATCTACGGGATTTATTTCTGCATTAACGTTTCCAGTCAAGGTAAGCTGAGGCTGAAAGAGATTTCACACCTACACTATAAGGCTGATGTTTCAAGGTACACTTGCTGAGTTGTAGTCACGTTGTGGTCACTTGGGAGCTCCCCAGGCCTTCTGTGAAGGCAATGACTTGCTGTCATCATCTTTCCTTGGGACCTGGGTTTTTCCACTGTGAGCAGTATGTACCTGTGGACAGATAGCACAGTAACTTTCAGTGTCACTCCAGGACCCATCTCCAGCTGCACAGTGACCAGCCCGGTGGGGTTTCGGTCCCGGCTGTCAGCTGTGTGAGCTGTTCAGGCACAGAAATAAAGACTAAGGGCTGGAGGAGAATCTGGATAGGATGGAGCTTTCCATTTTGATGACCTGTGTTGCTTCATGTGATTCAGTGAATTTTGTTCCTCAAAAATGGTGATGTAAATTTGCAGTCTAATGACAGCCTAAGTCTTGGTGTCTCTTGTCATGGCAAGAAACTCCTCTGTCTCCTGCCTTTATCTTCAGAAGCTGTAAATACTGGGGCGGGGCGGGGGGAAGGCTTGAGCTTAAGCAAGGAGTCAGTATAGAAGCATTTCAGATACTTTGCTGTATCTTAAAACAAACAAACAAAAATACCCCCCAAAAGTTGAAATACCCAGAGTGTTACAGAATCTCCAATCTTCTTTTATTATTCTCAAGATAATATAATCAACCCCTAATCAAATTATTCTGGAATTTACCAAGACTGTCCTTCCACAGCTTCTCTTAAAATGCAAGTGTTACTTCTAAAACTTGGGGATTTTTCTTTCCTGTAAGGATGATAGTGTTTGCCCTGCAATACATCAATAAATGCATTGGTTAATGAGACGTCTTGAAATGGCAGCAGGTATTTCTTGGAGAAACACTTAATTTTTTAGGGGAAAAAAAATCTCCAAATTAATTCCACACCCCCCCCCCATTTAAAAGATACAGCTTAAAAACCCCCAACATCTGTATATTCTTAAGTGGAAAGCAAATGTTGCAACAGTGACCATTAATCCTCAGGTTTTGGCCTTTGGACAAAGGCCAGACAGAAAACTAGTGCCAGGTTCTGTGGTGGGGGAAGAGTCCATCTTTGTAAGTGGAGGTCTGGACTCTGGTGGCTGAACACATGTGAATTGCATTACATGGACTCTGCCAAATCTGTTCAGATAATGAAAGCAGAATGGTTCATTATTCAGGGTGAGATTCATAGTGTTTGAAAGATTAGCAAGAATATTTTTTTTATTAAAAAAAGATGCTTAGCCTTTGAATTATAAAAAGATTTCTTTTGAAAATTATACTTTGGAAATGGTTCCCTGGTATACCTGTTTAGTTTTGTAGCAAATCAGTTAAAGAGCTCTCCGTTGTGATGGATTTAGTGGCATTAGCCTGTCTCAGGTGCAGCCAGGCTGCCACCCAGCACAGCCAGGCTGCCACCCAGCACAGCCAGGCTGCCACCCAGCACAGCCAGTCACCACCAGCTTTCTTGGGAACTACTGAAGTGAAGGGCACGGCTACGCGTCTTGTGTGTCACGGACGCGTCTGCGTAAGTAGGATTTACTCCTTCAGTATATTTGCCCATGTGCAGATCTGTTGAAAGAAGGAATTTGAGGAGGAATCACACCTGAGATGCTTTTGTCAACATAGTTGGAGAAATCTGTCCTGTCGTTTAGTCTGAGGGAAGGATTGAGGAAGTCATGCTTCGTGGTGGCACCTGGGTAGAGGGCAGAAGAATTTTGTTCTCTGGATATGGGACAGATCTTGGAATCCTAGTTTTGAACCTGTCTTGGCCGTGCAGAGAACACAAGGAAACACTGGCAAAAAAAAAATAAATCTTTTGTGGCATAGCTTGGTCCTTCTTAGCCCAGACCAAGCTCTGCTTGTAGCATGAACCTCTGATGTAATTGGTTTCATCATATTTGTGCAGGAATTTGATCCAAAATATCTAAGTACTTCAGGGTCTCCTTGGGAGTGCTGCAAAAACCTGAGTGGCTGACCAGGAGGTGTTATTTCTGAAGGTGTTGCTTGGAAAGACTGAACACAAATTACTGAGAGAACACTACATGCTTTTCCTTTTCAAAGAGCACATCTCCAATGATGTCCCAGAGCTGCATCATTCTGCATCATTCTTCTCTTGGATTTTGGCTGTGCCAAGCTGCAGAGCAGCAGGAGTTAAACAGTGGAGAAGGTGCAGTGATTATCATCTGCCTCCTGTGATCTCTCAGGATCTTCCATGTCCTCCCCTTGACTGTCTTCCAAGCTGAAGGTTTTGAGTCTCTTTATTTATTCCTTTCTTAGACTCTTGCTCCAAAGCCAGTCCATAGCTGGAATCATCCTGGGCCTGTCCCTGAATCTGTCCCATTTTTTTTCTATCTTTCTATAGATGGAGGGGAGGAACAGAACAAGTCTAGACGTGCACACGCATTTCAGGACAGCAGAACAGCTTGCTTTATATGAGTAGATGGGGTTTCCACCTGGGAATCCTGTATGGCAGTGCTGCAGCTGACTGGAGCAGGGGAAAGGCCTTTGGGAGGAACTCTTGTTGTGATCTTTCAAACGCACACAAATTCACCCTGTCTGGAGCCATTTCACTTTTGACCTGGATGCACAGTAGCAAAATTCATACTGAACGACATGAGAGTTAGGGGAAAACCTGAAGCTGATTTCAGGAGAAATCGGTTCTAGAGGTTTTCCAAATGACTCTTGAAAGAAGATGTTTCTGTTTGGCCATCAAGTGGTTTGCATCAAAATACTGCAGCAATCATGTGCTGGTCTTCAGTAAAGCCTTTACTTCTGGAGACTGTTGGAGCACGCACGTAGATTTAATGGAGATCTAGTGTGGATTTAGCTGGTTTATTGAAGTTAGCACAAACTAATAATCACAATGCATTCTTAGCTGGCTCAGATTAAACTAGTCTAGTTTTTTTAGTGTAGGAAAGTTCTTGTGCTGCTTAAATTACAGGGTCCCCGTGGGAGGAAGGTGAGCAGTTCAGAGAACCAGTACATCCTCTTCAGTACTGGCAGTGGCTGCTGTCCTGCTGCTTCTCAGACTCTTGAGCAGAGTGACCACAGAGCTGATTTGGAGCCACTTGCTTAACAAAGGCAGCCGTCCTCTCACTGGAGAGAGCAGAGCACTGCGCTGCCCCGGGGGCTCTGTGACTGCCTCATTGGCCCAGACACTGCACAGGGCTGGCCCAGGCACACACACTCTGGGGACCAGGCGAGCCACGAGAATTGGACTGTTGCAGCAGACTTTAAGAAGTAGTTTAACACTGACTTGAATCATGCTGGAGTCTTCTTGGTCATCATAAATCCCAGGATCTGAGGCCTGTACGAGAGGTGCAAAGCTTTATATACTACTCGTACTTTCTGTGCTTAGATTGTCAGTTGGGGTATTTAGCTCATGAGACTTTGGCTCTTTAGAGATCTGGTTTGATATGTAACCTCGTAGCATCATCCGGTTTAACCCGTGGTGGAATAAACATTCTCTTCTTTTTTCTGTAGTTGACTTCTGCTAGACTTCAGGCTCAGCAGTGTCACTCAGGGATAGGAAAAGCTGTGCCACCAGCAGAGCTGTACTGGCAGAGGTGCTTGGTAGAGCAGCTGTGAAAGCACAGACTTCACCTGGGAAGCCACCACCCCTGAAGTGTCCTCAGCAGTGTGTCCCCAGCCCAGGCAGATGCTGCCAGCAGGCATCAGAGGGACTTCAGCTGTAGTGTGTGGTTTTGCCACTTTGTTGGGGCAAGAAGTTGTGACTGTTGGTGTTCACTTGACTGTATCTTTGTGCTTATAAAACCATTATGACTTGGAGGGTGGGCTCGAGTATTTTTTGCCACTGAGGAAGGGGAACTATTTGTGCACATCACTGAGATAAAGCTGCATCATGTGGGGTTTTACTGTGAGAGGTCTTCCCACCATTGTGTCAAATCCTGCTACAGCCTGAAGCCATGGTGGGCAACACCACCTCCGGGGCTTTTCTGAGAAATCACAGATGATAAAGGAAGAAGAGTTTCTAGAAAAGATGTAAGCCATGTCTTTCAGTGTGCATGTATCCTACAGCACAGTAACCTTAGCACAAAGAGCTGTCCCGAGGGCTGAGAGGGACATTGGGCTTCCCTGACTTCAGGAAGGGAGTGAACACCAGTCAAGGTTCTCTGACTTTGCTGTGATGTGTTTCTCTGGCATTTCCCAGCAAGGTGTATTTTGCTGCCCAGTATGAAAGAATAGCTTGTAAAAGGGAGATGCCAGTGATGCTCTGCCCAGGCCCGGGGTCACACTGCACGCACTTCCCCCTAACTTTCAGATCCTAGATAGGAAGTGTTTCGGGAGCAGTGAGTCAGACGGGTGGAGAGAGGAGAAAATTTTCTTCTCTCCAGTGGCCAAGAGCTGCTTCCAAGACTGGGAGCTGGAGCCATTTCAGGGAAGGAGCAGCAAGCTGCGCAGCGGGGGTGTGGGACTGCCCTATCGTTTTGTGATTTCTCGCTGCTCAGGGAGAGAATTGGCCTCCACGTTGCTGCCAGATCCTGGCTTTGAGCTCTGTTATTCATTATATGGTGTGACTCCTAGACACGGGAGGTAGATACTCAGCACCTCTGGACTGGCACTGCTGCTGGTGGTGTGTCAGAGACCGTGCCTGGGTCGGGCAGGTGCTGAAGCTGGGTAACACCTGAGAGCAAACTGCTGCAGGCTGCGGAGCAGGAGGCAGGTGGGCTGCAGCACTCTGGCAGGTGGGAGTTGACTCAGAAGGATTCAGATGCTCTTTGGTAGTTAAAATTTAACTTCTGATGTGCAAGTGTGCTCAGGAGGACGTGAACATCAGCCCAGGGGTGTGGGGACAGATGGGGGCAGAGAAGGCAGTAGCTCTTCGTGGCATCCCTGCACTCTTACCCTGCGTGCTGTCTCCCACTTTTTCCCAAAGCTCCTGGGGTGTTGCTGTCAATTCAAGGATAACCACAGTTTCCACTTTCACTTCTGATGGATGAAAGCAAGCAGTGTAATTAGGGATTGCTCAGAACCCTGCAGTTGTTCCTGGCAAGCGAGGCAGCATCCTGATGTGAGGGATGTTTCTTTGTGCATGAATAAAAAGCAGAATTAGGACATGGAGCATGTTCTTAAAAATCTAAGATGACCTTTGAGCTCTAAATCACTGTAGTACAGGGAAGCAGCTTTTGGCTGCCAGATTAGCATCAATCCTCTTCCTTAGAGAAGGGAGTGCCAGGGAACAGATTGCTAGCAGCTGCTGGAAATCAGGCTGTTGACCTCCCTGAGCTGTATGGAGGGCAGCAGGAGCTCTGAGCAGGCTCAGGGCCATGGGCACACCTCGTGAAACCAGAACTCAGGTCCTCAGTTGGGAGCGCAGAAGGGTGATTTAGTGTGGGATTTGTACTAAATATCAGATGGGTTCTATTTTTGGAAATCACAGGTCCTTGGGGATCTGATCTGTCAGTGCCTACAAAAAAAGGCTTGTGCTGGGCATGAGCATGGCTCCAGATGTTTGAGGCTGGAGAGAGGATTCTTGTGGAGCAGCATCATGCAGATGCTGGTGGGGAGGAATGCCGTGGGTGGCCCCAGCACAAGGGGTGCTGTGTGGGGCAGCACACAGGCCACTTTACCAGGCTCTCTCCTCACCCACTCGAGGTCATGAGAAGACCTTGCTTTGCTGTCCAGTGGAAAATACCAAGGAAGTGCTTATGTCCCATTGAGGCTGGGGATCCTTGTCACAGGGCAATGTCTGTGCTCAGAGCTGCACCTTTGCTTCACTGTCACCAAAATCAGGGAGGGCAGCTGGTTACAGGAGCTGTGGGGGGGGGTGGAGTTCTCTAAGACTCCTGACAGAGTGGCAGATCACACTGGAGAAGAGAATCTGTCAGTCCTTTTCACCTAGTGTCCTAAAAAGCTCTGCTCTGCTGAAGTGATGCTCCCAGGGCCCTACATCCCGCAGCCCCATCCTGCTGCGAGTCCCTGTCTGGTGAGAGCTTCCCAGGGGGGTTCGGCTCTCCCTCCACTGTGGCTGTGCCGCTACCCGAGCTGTGGCCACCCCAGCTGCTCTTACACCTCCAGCCCCAGCAGCAGCAGCGGCTGCTCCCAGCGCCTGCAGCTCCTCCCCAGGTTCTTCTTTGTCAGCCCGGCTCTGCAAGCTGCCTCTTTCTGCTGGCAGCATCCAGGCTTGTTCCTCCTCTCTGTTAGCTGGAGTTCTTGTAATCGGACTTTATTACAAATCCACCGGGTTTGAGAACGGCTTTGGATGGCTGTGCCAAAACTGAACCATATGTGTATTTATTCCTGAACATTGTGCTGACATAAGAAAAACCTCTTGCCCTCTGGCAAGCCTTGGAGCAGCAGCTAGACGGAGGAACATCAAGAAGCAGGGCTGGGGAAGAACAAGTCAGCACCGATGAGTAACGGACACAGAACCAGGGGACACTGGGCATTCAGGTGAGGGGAAGGAGTGCACCGCCCACGCGGGACTCCAGGGCCTGGCACTTGAAGTGAAGAGGCCCAGAAGGCCAGTCCCTGTGGCTGGGCACTGCAGGCAGTTCCCTGCTCGCTCTGTGCCACTGGCTCAGAGCTGAAGTGCTGCCGGTGGGGCTGAAGGTTCAGATGTTCTCGATGAACGACCCTGTACTAACACGTGGTTCTTGTTGTGCGCAGGGGAAGGGGCTGCGGTGTTGCTTCGCTCTTTGGAACCCCTTCAGGGTTTAGAGGCGATGAGGGAGCTGCGCAGCGCGGCAAGGAAAGGACCCCCGAAGCAGCTGAAGGACTGGCAGCTGTGTAACGGCCCCTCCAAGCTCTGCCAAGCGTTTGGCATCGATAAGGCTTTTGACCAAAGGGACCTGACACAAGACACGGCCATCTGGATGGTACCTGGACACGAGCTGCCAGGGGAGCAGGACGTGGTAGCCACAACAAGGATTGGTGTTGGCAACAGGGGAGAGTGGGCACATAAACCTCTCAGGTTTTATTTACGAGGAAACAGATTTGTGAGCGTTGTAGACAAGAAAACAGAGAGAGAGATGGCAGCAACAGGACGCTTCTCTTGCAGCTGACAAGTCTTGCAAGCGTGCCAACCTGGAATTGAGCTGTGCTCTGTATGATGGTCTCAAGTGATGTCACAGCAACAGCGGCTTGGAGGTTTTTAATAATAAATGTACTTGATCACAGTCAATGGCGCAAGGTGGAGTTTTATTCGTGCAGTAGACTGGCGTGGGTGGCCCAGCCAGAGCTGAGGGTGGGTTTGGATGTTGAAGGGCACTTTCTTCCCTGCCAACGGATCCAGGCTTAATGAAGGTTTGTGTCTCTGCCCTGCTGTGCTGCTCCCATCACCCCTGGCCCCTTGTAGAGTCTGTCACATGGCTGCTGCAGGGGAACAGTCAACAGACTGTGTGGCAGCTGGACTGAGTGAAAGGGTGAGAGCTGGGAAAAGAGGAGGTAAAGGAGGGATCTTACTGTTGTCTATAACTACTCAGTGTGAGGGTGTAGAGAAGACAGAGCCAGGCTTTTGTCAGACAGGATGAGAGGCAATGGGCACAAGCTGGAAAACAGGAAATTCTCATTACATGTATGGAAAAAATTTCAATAGGGTGCTCAAATGCTGGAACAGGGGGCCCAGAGAAGCTGTGGGATGTTCAAACCTCCACTGGACAAGCACCTGAGTGACCCAATCTAACATATTTTATTTGAGCAGAGGTTTGGACAAAAGACCTCCAGCAACCTCTTCCATCCTATACCAGTCTGTAATCTAACATGCAGCTTAGCGAACAAGAATGGGTTTGTTTTCCCAGCTGCTTTGGAGACCTGTTTGAAACTTAGCAGCATGTGAACCGAACCACAGAAAAAGCAGTGGTGCTGTGATGCTGCAGCCTGCCATGAGCTACAGGGGAAGAAAATGCCATGAGACAGTTGCTGGGGGCTGGATGGGACTGGGGCCCTACAGCAGTGTTGATCTGACTTTTAGGTTGGATATTGCTCTTGCTCTTCTGTAACATCCCTGCTTGCAGCTGCCAGGGAAAACTCACTGAAGGGAGCTTGGGTAGGCAGCTGTCATCAGGTCTCTGGTGCACTGCGGACAGCACCAGGGCTCCCCCGGCGCAACTGTGCCTTGCTGGTGGGGGGTAAATTACATCAATCTCAGTTTCACCCAGCCTGTGTGGGCGAGGGAAGCTGGTCTGAGAGAGCCTGCACCTCTGGGAAAAACTCCAGCGTGTGTGTGTGGTACAAGGGAAGGTCTGAAGGAGGAGCCTGACAATCCTTTAACAACACCCACCCCTGGAAGCTGCCACCACAGAGGTAAAGGTCTCCCCTCGGCCCCTCCCTGGGTATTCAGCACAGAGCAGCTGTGGGGAACAGGGGCCTCGCACCGGCCCAGGGCTGCTGGCGTAAGCTCCTCCAGTGCCCAGGAATAGGGCTGTTGCCTCCACAGCCAGGGGAGAGTGCTGGACCAGATCAGGAAACACAGCCAGGTACAGACCTGGACATTGTTTT
>WUAM01000264.1:1475848-1530381 GCA_024336885.1 Actenoides hombroni
AGAGACCTGGACATTGTTTTTCAGCTTTAACCCTGGCCAGGTTCCCAGTCTGCCTCCCTGCAGCCACAGCCATACTTGCACGGAGGGAAATGGGGGCACAAAACAAGCCCCGGGGGACAAGTTTGTGTGCCCTTAGCACCAGCCTCTGGTTATGTGGAACTAATGTGTCCATGTACTTGCACCTATTTCAGTCCTGCTCAACAACCAAGCTCCACACTCCCCGTCGAAAACTAGAAACCCCAAACACCAGGGCTGCTTGGTGACAGCCCTGCCCCCATAGACACTTGGCAATAAGGGGAGGGGGGAGGGGAGAAGAAATAATAAACTGCAACTCAGGGAGCAAGTCCTCCTCATTCATGAAACTCTTTACTTGTGATACTTGGCCTTCATACCTGTGTCCTCACTGCTGCCAGATAGCAGTGATCAAACAGAACTCCTCGGTACCTGGGGACACCCCCCTAAAAGCCAGGCTGCCTCCACTCAGCCCCTGAGCAGAGGCCCTGCACGCTCTGCCACAGGGACATGCTGCTCACAGTAGGTGCTTGAGGCCAAGTCACCCAGCAGTTACGGTGTTAGGGAGGAGAGAAAGCACTTCTGAGGCACCAGCATCCACTCAGGGTCCAGGAAGGGCTGCGAAGCAGCAGCTCCCATGCTGTGAACGTGGCACTGCCAGAATCCAGGCTGAACGAGCTCGTGCTGCCCTGCAGCAGGGCCCAGGGTCCTCGTACGTCCCGGCCTCAGCTGTCACCCCAGGCAGCAGATGGGAAACTGAGGCACAGAGAGGGAGAACCTGCTCTATGTCACAGGGCAAGAAGGAACTGGAATCGCCTCCTTCAGACCTTAGGCGTCTTTCGGACTATCGGTAGGGAGAGCGTAGCAGGTTCCCTTCCTTTGCCAGCAGAGTCACCTCAAGAGAGACTGAAAAACTGAAATGACGGGGTCCTCGTGGCTGGTGACCACCAGCACGCTGCGGAACTTGTCGAACAGCATCAGGAGCTGGGAGCGGCGCATGTTCTCGTTGTACATGATCTCCTCCAGGTGGTGTCGGCCGCGGAAATAGTGCAGCAGCCTGCGGGGAAGGAGAGCGAGAGAGCCAACGGGCCAAAAGCGAGTGCACGAAGTTAGAACGGGTACTGCCACCCTCAAGGTCTCCCCTCCCGTGGGACACAAACCAGAAGGCGTTTGGGTTGTGTCCCTCATTCACAGGAAAAGTGAATTCCATCAGTTCTCACCTAGCAGAGAAATCCCCTGGAAAGCAGGGGACTCCCTGCTTGAGAGCTTTGCAAAGGTCCTCCTTGTATCAAAAGATTTCCAAGCCTGGGGCATTTCCTGAGACTGTTTATTTTCAACATCATTTTAGCTCCAGAAAACAAGGAACTGCAAGTGCCAGCAAGCCTTCAGAGGTCAGGATGTGGCAGATTTACTTCTGCACTCTCTTAGCTAGATCTACAATGCCCTTTGCCACAGCTACGCATCAGAGGCCTGGGGACCAACAGACACTTGCTTTTAGAATTCAGAGTGAATTGTCCCTCACAGCAGCTCAAGGGGCTTGGTAACTACAGGTTGTGCACAGATCGGATTAGATGGACCAGCCACAACAGGGAGATGGAAATTTTGGTGACAGGCTCTAGCAGTTCTAAAGCCCCCAAAGAGTCCCAGCACTCTGAAGCCTAAGTTGAAACCACACTGGCTTCTTCAATTCCCAGTTCTCTTTCAACAGGACAGCACAGATACACCTTTGCTGGCCACCAACATGCTAGAGACATCAGAGAACCCCTACCCTGCACAGACAATCATGGCAGGGTCTAAGATAAACCACTGCCACAAACTCCTGTTGGCTGAAGACCTGCTCCCCAGAGACCTTCAGAGCTGTCACACCAAACCAGCCCTCTGGACAAAGCTGAAGTTTGGTGCTCAGGCTGTTAACTGTCCTGACACCCTCCTAAACACAGGAACCAAGCAGCACATGTCACTCAGATCCTCCCACCCATCAAGGCCCAGACACATAGGCCAGAACCACTTCCCCAGCTACGCAGGCAGACGTGTGCCCACGTGTGTTACACATCACACTCTGTGCTTCAGCAGCTTTCGCTCCTGTTTCCATGCCCATCTGCAGCATTGTGCCAACTGAGGGTAAAAATGAGTGGAGATGACAAGATCTGTTTTCCAGTTCATTCATACAGTCCTCGAAAGACACCAAATATCCCTTGGAGCATTCCTGCCTGTTTTGACATGACAGCAGGATGGGGCCTCTCCTGCTTTCCCTGAGGGACTGACATGTGAGTGGCTGCTGAGGTGAGGCCCTCTGTCACCCGTTACCCTTCATGGGTGACTGCAGCCACTGTGCAACAAGTGCACACCCTCCCTCTACACTGCACAGAGGAGGTGTCACCTCAAGTTCATTGCCATTTGTGTTTCTCTGCTCCTCAATTTGCCACGTTCCTCCCCTCCCTGCCTTTTGTTCCCCAAACAGCCATATGGAAACTGAGAGCTGGGAAACTCACTGCCTCAGCCTGGGGCTGCACAGCCCCCAGCACACTGTGAGGGAGCTCCTGCTTCATCTGCCAGCTCTCAAACTGCCACCATTATATAGAAGATAATTGCTACGGCTCTGTACCTGCAGTACAAACAAACATCAGAGGGACAAGCTCCAGCCCTATTTACCTTTCCACTCTCTGGGCTCTGTATTTGCCTTTTGCAGTGTCTCCCCCTGGGTATTTACATCAGGCTAATTGGCTTCCTCTCCTGTGCCGATGATGGCAACCAGTGTGCACTGAGGAGTGGCCATTAGCAGGAACGGTGTCAGTTTGTGTGCGTACGTGTCAGAACCAGACCATTCCCTGAGGTATTAACAGAAATTGTTGTATCTTAGAACTTGTACCACTGGCCAAAAAGTGATTCTGAAAATGATTTTACAAGCTATGTATTCTCTCCCTTCTACAGCAGTGCTTGCTGTGGTTGCCCATGCTCTCATCTCCCGGCACCGCTGTCTCCTGTGCAAATGATCACTGGCTTTCAACAGCAGCACAGATTAAGCTGGAGTTTTCCAATAAAAAAATCCATCCTATAATCAAAAAGAGTCTGGATTGTAACTGGTCAAGATGAAATACTTTCCACTCCAATAAAAGCTGGAGAGGATATTAAAGAATATCACAAAAACGCCGTCTGGAAGACATCTCCAAAGTCTAGTCCAGCATCCTGCTCCAGCAAGACTACTGCCAATGCTGGCACTGTTCCTAGGCAAGCTCCGAAACCCTCCAAGGAGGGAGATCCCCCCCCATGCCTGGGCTGCTCCACCCTCCCAGGGAAGAAGTTCTCCCCAAAAGTCCGACTGGAACCTACAAAGCTGTAACTTGGGGCTCACAGCCCCAGAGAAGATGGGCACTACCTTCACCTCTTTGGGTAATGAACATTACAAACCCTAAGGTTTGTGTTTCACAAGTACCAGCTCTGTGCATAGCAATGGAGAGGCACAAGCCCTTTCTACCATCTCTTTAATGAGTAACAGGCTTTCAGAAGAAGAGACAAGAAAATGTATCAGGCTGAACTTTACTGCCCTGCTGAAAATGGCCCAGCCCTTCGTGTGCACACACAGTGACACTGTGACGGGCAGCGCCAGTGTATTTAGTGCACGAACTATGCATTTATAGCAGGAGTTTGTTCTGGGAGACAGGGCAGAGCTATTTCCTAGAGAACAGCCCTTGTTAGGCTGCTATTCCTCAAAATGAAGCTAAAAGATGAGCTGGTGCAGTAACCTGTACTGGGGTAATGGGGCAGATCAACTTGTTCACTGTAGTGGCTTCTGTTGGCACTTTCATGAAGAGCAATAGGTTTATCCAGACACTCATCCCTGACAGTTTATGGCACAAAAAGAGAGCAAATACACTCACAACCTCCAGGTTATGGTGTCTCATAAAGCCACCGGTACCCAAAAGCATCCTGCGTAAACATTCCTATTTGTACACTCTGGCCTCCGAGCCACAGGATCCATTTGTTCCTCTCTCTCTTCCTCACTGCTGACTTCAGAGTAAGCTGGGCAGGTGTCAGTTCAATCCACGGCAGAATGGAAATTCAGACTTAGCAAAGCCATCACGGGGATCTGCAAAGGAACCCGGTGGAGGAGCAAACGGCGCAATAAACATCACTCAGACGGCTGCCTGCTTATGAAACCCCATTTTCTGAAGAAATACAAGTGAATTTTTGCATCTGCAATTCCAAAGCTTTCAAATGGCTGTTTTACCCAGATGAGGGAAGTGACAGGGGAGCAATCATGAAATCCTTTCCTCTCCCGAGGGTAACTGAGGATCTGTAGTGCCACTAAACTGGTCCAAAGCGTCCCACAAATTCTGCTTTAAGATGTCACCAATTACGATTATGGTATTACTCTGCTTTCTCACTGGTTTTGTTAACAACTTATCTGGTATTAAGGAACAAACATTCCAGAGTCCTGAAATGGCCAACGTGTTGCCTCTAAGTCAGAGAATATCCTCTGAACAGTTTACAGAAGATGGAGAAGGAGACGAGCGATTCAGAGAACAGTAACTACACACCAGTCTGGGAGAGCTCTATAAAAAAACCTGGGCACAGCACAGCTGCAAACCCTGCCACAGACAAGAGAAGTATTTCCTTGCTGTTAGAGTTTCTCTCGGCCACCTGACAACATCCATCCTAGGGGTTGAGAACCAGGTTTTCAGGAGATTACCAAGCGCATCTGGAAAAGCAGCAGTACTTGCCTCAGGTGGTTTTTTGCTCCACAAGTATGAAAACCAGTGAAAGCTGCATTCCAGTGATACCACTGTGTTTTGAAATGCTCAGAAAAAAAAAGGATTTCCCACATAGCTTTTCCCCAGATGGCTGGTTAGGAAGTAATTTTACTTTTTACCATGTGCAGAACCATGTCTGCCATATTTCTGTTGTGCTTGTAACAACAAAACTGTGTGCTACCTGTCACACATCCTAAGGACTTTAACCTAACGAACCAAACGTAATGAGCAGCTCATCGCTGCAAAACAGACCCAGAAACCTTTGTAGGCTGGTCTGTAAAGGTATTCAGGCTGGCTTTGTGTCGGAAGCTCTTTGTCTCCTATCTGCCTGGAGTGTACAAACCTTAAAATCAAGGCTAGCTGGCTCGGGCGCACCGCCGGATACAGAATGAGAGCAGCAGCATGACTGGGGCTTTGCTGTGCATGCTTAGAAGGCTTCCTCAGGCTGTGCAGGTTGCTGGCTACCATGTGTGAAAACTGGCAGGCACACAGTGAAGTCCCCGTTGTCCAGCCATATGCCCTGAGGCTCCTTCACGTGTCCAGGACCCTTTTTAACAAGTGTTCTTGTGACACGTGCTAGTTTTTGTCAAAAAATCGTGGGCACAGGTATAAGGGGAACGACCTAAAATAATTAATCCTTCAACAAAACAGCAAGGATAGGAAACAAAAAGATGACATTCTGCACTCTTCATTTCCTACCTTGCAAACATGCGAAGATCTTCGGGATTTTGGGCAGCAGGGACATTAAGGATAGCTTCCCGCTCGTGTTCCAACAAGCTTGCTAGGAGATTCTCTGTCATCCTTTTATTTAGGGGTGAGTCCCCACCAGGTATCAACTCAGCACTGGAATTATCCATGCTGGGGCTTGTCAGAGTCATGTCATCACTACTAGCTATCAGGGGAAGAGAGAAAGACACACAGAATTTTTATGTTCCTCAGCATAATGATGCAAAGATTATCAATTCAGGCTGTTTCTATGCAGTTTTTCCAAACAATCCCTTCAGATTTGTAGAGCACAGAAAGTGGCTCTCAAAATGCTACGTGTATTTGTAATTAGTCAATATGACAACACAGTGATTTCCTCAATGGGAAAGTCAAATGTTTCAACAAAGTCATCGATCTCTGTGGAAAATTGTACTTTTGGAGACCATAAACAGTGCATAAAAAACATCTGAAAAGAAAATTCCCAGCCAGCTCTGCTGGAATACAGTGAAGTGGTAACATGAAAAGCCTAACGGCACAGAAGGTGGGAGCAAGCAGAAAGAAGGGCCAAGAAGCAATATCCTCTTGTGAGCGAGCCAGAATAAGCAGATCACAGACTTATCTGACTCACGTTCCAAGATTTCTACCCTAATTCATTATTTCTGTAAAGCTGAAAGTTGTACAGAGAATTTCTACTGATATCCAGCCTCAGTGGTGTTCTGAGAATGCTGCTCTTAACAGCACAGGCAGGAAAGTTTGGGGATTTCAGCACTGTATCTGATTTCTATTCTTGAAAAATACTTTCCTGGAATCACCCTAACAACAGCACCGAGGACTCAGATTAAAGAAATCCAGAGATGTAAACAGAAGTCAACCACCTGTGAGAATGACAGCCCACCCTGCTGCTTTTTGGGTGGCTCTACAGCCCACAGAAACCAATGCTGTTTGAAACAAATTCTCACCATTTCCTTCTTCTCCTGACAACCAAAGTTCATGCAGCCAGAGCAACATGGCAGCTACTTCCGAGTACAGCAAGGGAGTGGGAAGTTACTTGGAAAAAATAGGAGTACCTCTGATAAAAATATTTTACATAACCAAATGAGAACTTGGCATATTACAAAGCACTACTTTTTAAGATCTAATAGCCCTTAAAAATTTCACCAACGGCCAGCTCTAAATTTAAGAAGGGCTGGGCCTAACTAGCAAGCACTCCAGCAAAGAGGAGTTGTCTTGTTCCCAAGGCCTGATTACCGCAGGCACCACCAAAGGAAGCTGTAGAAGAGAGCTGTAGTCTGAGAAAAGTGTGCTCATACTTGGAGAACCAAAGCTGAGAGCATTCGGGGTGCTTAAACTTCGGCCTCCAACTCTGGCAGTGAAGGGCATGTCTTCGTCTTGGGCTCGGAAATCCTCCTCATTCGGTGGCACCATCAGACAGACATAAGTGTGAAGCTGAATAAGAAGGCGGTGCTGGAGCATCCATATCACCATTTGGATGAGCTGAGTCTGCAGAGTGAGAAATGAGGCATTAAACACCCAAGAAATAAAATACTGGAGGAAAACAACACACAAAGGTTAGGATTTGCAACTAAGAAGTCACAAGGAGAAATACTTTCCACCCCATACAGTGGTTTTATCTCTTCTCCAATCACAAAAAGGTGACCAAGCACACACGTCCATTACCCCCAAAGCCTCTGTGGATGCTTAGGCTGTAGTCAATCCTTTAATGACCATCATGTCTTAATGCAACACTGCACAGCCAGGGTCCTCAAAGAACCAGCCCTGCCTCCTTGCCATAGCTCCAGCACCTGGTATGCTCTAGCAGAGCAGCTGGATGCCCACACCACAGAATGCTTCAGCTGTCCAAACACCACCATACAGCCCTACTGGTAGCTGTCCCGTCCTCTTTGAACAAAACAAGTTTAGTAGGTGCTAAAAAAATAGGACAGTCTTCCTTCTGAGAGACCAGATGTGGAAAAGAAGTCAATCAGATGCAGGCCAACAGTGTGCGCCCTGAGATCCGTTTGCTAGTTTCTCCACAAGGCCCACTAGAATCAATAATCACTGAAGGGTTAATCCCCCAGCAGTCAGATTGAAGTGCAGGTTCCCCTGGAAAGTCAGGGAGAGAGAAGCATGATGGGGCAGAGCTAAAGCAACCAAGACAAGTGTCCAGAAGCAGAAGCCATTTGCTGTCATATGGGAAACTGCTGCATAACCACGGTAGAGACTCGAGACCAGAGCCCTGCAGGGATGCAGAAATAGCTCTGACAGCAGCAGAAACCTTGGCAAGGAGTCCCCTCGCAATGCAAAGGGTTAATAACCCCCATTTACTTGTCATCCCTCTGCAACAGGACAGGCCAAGCTTATAAAGGCACTGAGGTTTTCAGGGTGCAGACAGGTAGGAATTCAAACACCTGTATAAAACAAACAGGCACAAAACCTCTGTATCCCAGCAGCTGACGACCTGCATGATGTCCTCAGAGCACTGCTGAAAGCAGTGGGCAGAGTGAGGGACAAGAGTCTCTAGGTTCTTGGCACGGCCTATTTGCAGGCGTTTTGGAGGAGCATTCAAAGTGCATCATCCTGTCTGAATTTCTGCACAAAAAGCCTTTTCAGCTCGGTGCAGGCAACCCTTCCCATAGCTAACGGCTCTGAAAACACTGCTTCACTGACAAAAGCTGTTTGGGGATTTCATAGCAACCAGCACTGTTTTGGTGAGAGAAACACATGCAGAATGAGCTCAGACGGAGAAGGAAGCTAGCTCTGCTGTATTAATCATCAGGGGAACGGGCCAAATCTTAATAAAAGCCCCAAACTGAAGTTCATCAGCCCACATCATTTTCCTTTTTCCATAAATCTCGTAATTCTCAGTTCCTCCTCTACTATCAAATCGCAAAAGAAGTCTTCTGTTTGCAGACAGACCCCCACCCTGTCTTCTTGAGGATTACCATTTTTGGGGCCTGAATGGATTTTAATCTTAAAACGTATTATCTGGGATCGCCTTCAAACATACCTTTTTTGGAAAAGCCATAATTCATTTTACATGGTTAATAGAAAATCTACAGGAGAGGAAGGCTGGCAAAAGATACCAAATGCAGAGTGTTTTGCTAACATCTGAAATCAGCCTGGAAGAGAAAGGAGCCTTGCTCCAGTGATTATGTTTCTAAAAACCTTCCTGGATGGAAAGATGTCTTACTTATTTTACTTAAATTTCCAACTTGTTGGTGCACAGCGATGTCTTATCAGCTAGTTTCACATCAAATGAAAGAGGGATGCACATTTCACAGGAGCCAGGCACGATGGTAAAAAGTGGTGTTACAGCTTTACAACCGTAACAATGTACAACAAATATCTCACAAGGGCCTTTGTGCCTTAGGTGGGAGAGCTGGAGATCGGCCGTGGCCAACATGAGAGCTAGAGAAAACTGTTCTTCCATACTGAAGTGATTCTGAACAATCATCCCTAGATCAGAGGGAATGATGATCACTGATGGTTGTCTATATCAGCCAGACTTCAGCAGGAATTTGGTACCTCTTAAAATCTGGTCCTACAAAAAAGCCCAAGCGACGCTGCACCCTGCAGCTGGTGTCATGCCCCAAATGGTGTGCTTTCTGCCATCGCTGCCAATGTGCCTCACAGCATCCCCCCTTTTTCCAGGTTTAATCCTATTTCTTACCAAAAGTAGCAAGTGTTTGCACAGATAAGGTCTAGAAGATGCTTTGCTAATAGGTTTTGCTGCTTGTCCTGGACACGAACACTGAATTGAAATCCAGCCTCCATCTGGTCTTCCTGAGCTCTGATGGAGCTCACAGACAGCTCTGCTGGAGAAGAGGTTTCCCTGCACCATCTGTGTGCTCTGGCTGTCAGAAATCTGTTCCTCCCTCAGAGATACAGGGTTATGTGCATGCTTGGTCTCAGTCTACTTGATGAGCTGGGCACCTCGCTGAAGCCCAAAGGTCTGGGAGTAGCTTCCCAGACGAGGTTATACTTCAATCCCAGGTCTGCTGCCACTCACTCAGTCATCATCTGGCGTGGTAGGAATCCACAGCCAGCCTTTTTTGGCTGAAACACCAGGACCGTGATGGAAATATAAACAAAAACATTTTTTTGTTGTTGCTTCTTTTAACTATTCCTTTCACCCTTTCCATCTCCCCATGCTGCCTCTTTCCAGCCTGCTGTGAGAGGGTCCTGTCTGCATCTGGGCTGCTCCCGCTGGCACGGCTCAGCCCATGGCCATCCCCTTCTTCTCCCCTCCTCACGGCACAGCAGGGCCTGGGCAAAATGAGAGCATGTTGTCATGCAAGGCAGCACGGAAGGCCTTGGTAACAATACATTGCTTTGTGCTTACTGACAAAAGCAGAGAAGATGAGTTAGCTTCTGAAAACACGGGCACTATACATCGGCCCATCTGGGCACTTTGGGACAGTCAGGGGAAAGCTCAGCCCCACGTCTTGGTGGGCCACGATCCAACATTCACGATTCTCTTCCCTCTGGGATCCAAAGGGAGCATTTGTAAAACTCCTGAGTAACAATTTAAATAAAACACATTTCCTGCAAGGATTCTCTAAGGCTGTTTTCTTTCCCAGGCCTAAAAAGATAAGGGAAACACCAAGATAACTGGGACCAGCAACGGCTTCAGGAAAGGGAAGTGAAAACAGCAACCAGGAGCACTCGATCAATCCTAGCTTGTTTCTCACGACACAAGGATATGCTCTTAGTTAAAACACAGCTTGTTTTGCCTACTGGAGTATACAAGCCCCCTCTCTCCAGTCTGGGTTAATTAGCTATCTGCCACGTGCACTCTTCAAGGTCTGAGCTGAGAACTAAGGGCTTCCATGGCTCAGGAGGCCAGCACCTTCCCAGCCACTGGGGTCAATGGATCTTTGCTGAAATGTATTACCTTTCTTTATCCTGCAAACCCTGCTGTTTTATGAAAAACAGATCAACTATTAAAACTTTTCCCTATTTACAGAAAACAGACTCTGAAGACCCCTCTTAATGTAGAGCAAAACATTTATTGTCCAGTATTTCATTTTAAGCATTTGGTAATGTTCTCCATCTAGGAGAATTCCATTCCCTCCATTCAGGCCTAGAAAGAGATACTTTTTTAACTTGCCATACTAAAAGCTCCTGATTTTATACTTAGTCCAACTGAATATAAATGTATCTTAACATTACTTCCGGACCTCTGCAAACAAAAGCTCCCGTGACTCCTAATGCCTTCCAGATGCCCAGCAGAACAGCCCCATTTTCAGCGTGCCTCTCCGAAGACACAACTGTCTGTTGGGGGTTTGCAGGCAGCTCTCCTCCCGCCCCGGCCCCGACAGACGCGCTCGCTTCCCACCCAGGTGCTGCACGAAGCACGGCACGTTTCCCGGATGCCTAAGGCAGAGGCCTCCTCAACCGGTGCCCGACTCCCAACAGGATGGCTGGATTTATTCAAACAAAAGTGAAAAATGAAACATATTTTGCCCGGCAGCAGCTGTCGTACTTTCCCATCTAGGTTTTTCCGCAGTTGTCCTAGCCCCAGCCAGGGAGAATCAGATAACTGACAATAATAACAACGTGCATTACGAGAAAGAGCTGCCGTAGTGACGGGGATGCCGGGAGGGAATGGGAGGTCGAGTTCACTTCGGTATGCTCCTTCTACCTCAACTGGAAAGATCCCTCCTGCTGGTCCACATCTGTTCCTCAAGGCAGGGTAGAAGATGTTCCAGCTTCTTCTGAAACAGATGAACTAGCTGAGGCCATAATGCACGGATGAGGGGAAGCCCCTACATTACCCCTTTCTCTTGGTTTGCCGAGAAACCTGGCTCAGAGTAGCTGGGTGAAGGAGCTTTGACACTGTACAAAGCGAGCCTTACACTGCAAAGCAGGTTAAAGCATTCCTGTGCACCAGCTGCCATGCCTAGAGCACATACTCTGTCAGCAAACATGTGCCCATGAAAGGTTTTAGGTCACCAAGTGTTGCTGTGCTTTCACAGGAGGTTATGAAGGGGTGTGCACCACAGTGACCCCCACCAGAGCTCCGCTGTAGCGTGCTCTGTGGTTACACGTGCAAGAGGAGAGCACAGGGACAGGAACCAACAGCCACAGGCAGAAGAAAAAAGAACAACTTCTTTGGGGTTGAGGTAGAGGAGATGCAAACTGCATCTTTCCCAGGAAAAAACATTACAAGGGAAGATGATTTTCCCTACTGTATCAGTTCACAGGACCTCCTCACTCCATGGCTGCACCCTAGTGAGATCCAGCACCAGCAGCATGAGCTAAACTGGCTGCCGTTTAGGACAGTCCCAGGCTGTGCTGGTTTGCTGCAAGTCCGGTGACCCTACATGTTAGCACAGACAACTCACCACCATGAAAGGGGGGAAACGGCTTCTGCTTTCCTCGCTCACATCCCCACCTGCTGAAGAGCCTCCATCACTCTGCACCAGCTCTGGAGCTTGCTGAATCTATCCACCCCTCAGCAAATCCCACCTGCTAACTGGGCAGATAACCAGTGCGGCTGAAACCAGCTAGCTGCACGGAGTCCAGCTGGGCAGGAGCCAGCGCTCGAGCGCAAAGGGAAGAGGGAAAGGAGGAAGGCAGGTGTGCACACACCTGAGAGCAAAAGGAGAGCAAAAGGAGAGCAAAAGGAGAAACGAGGCCTCCTCTCAGCACCAAGATATCCTCAGATCTGCTGAGCCGTAGGTGTAGGATCATCCTCGTGCTGCTGCAAAGCTGCTACCTGAGCGAGGCAGGTTAACAGAGAGAAGGGGAAGCTAGCACGTGGATCACAACACAGAACCCAAACCTTTCCCAAATTATAAGCACAAGACCACTGATAGATACAACAACAACAGAGTTCAACTGCAGCATACTGCTCAGCAGCGCGGGCAAGAAGAGAGATCGAGACAACAGGCTCAAGAAAAATTTCTGCAGCACAAGGCATGGCTGAGAGCACTGGCAGTCCTGGCACACACCATTCACTGGATGTCTCCTACCAACATTGAGAGCAGAACGTAGACGTGCACACCACCTTTCAAGGCAGTCTTGTCCCTTTTTAGGTTGGTTGTACCTCCTACCAGCCAAAAAATACCACAGCACCTAAAGTATAAAAATGCCACTATCACCCTTTTTTTCATCTACCCACAGAGGAATGGAACAATTCCATCCAGAGAACTGTAAGAAAACAAAAATAACTTTGTCCTCTTCCAAATCAAGCAGTAGAACTTTGTATAAATTCAGGAGGAAGAACTCATTTTCAGCTTCCCTGCCTTGTATCATGGACTTTTCTTAATGCTTTCTGTATTCTGTGCCCATCCAGAAGCACAGGCCAAAAGTGGGGAGCCAATCCCATGCTTCAGACAAGAATCAAATGGGATGGATGCCAAGAGACCACAACATTTGCTACAGAAAATACAGCCCTTCCCACAGTACTGACCTTCTGGCACAGATGACCTTCAGAAATAGAGACAGTACAGTCAACATGATGAAAAGCACAAGATAACAGACTACGAGTGAAAATCTTCAAAGTTAAAAACCCCACTTCCTCTCCTATGTACACAAAGAGCAAAACTACAGTGAAAGGTCCCAACTTTGTTAATTTTTTTCAAAGGCAAAGCAAATACAATTTGATAATATTTACAGTTCAGAGTACAGCATCCTTTATCACTGAACAGCGGAACAAAAGCCCACCCACATTTCACCAGATTAATTGCTCTAGATCTGTTAATTACAAGTGGAGCCTGACGACTTCAGCAAAGGGATTGGACTCAAGTCTCTTAAAAAACCAGCTCCTAACAAAACAGTAATAGAAACAGTTCTACACAGGCAAATCCAAAGAGAAGAAAATGTACTTGTATGAAAACATCTAAAAGCTGTCTCTATTCTAAAGTCCCCCAAGAACTATCACACTTAGCTGTGTCAAAAAGAAGCTCGCCGTGACTCAGAAGAGCCCACCAGTGTAGAGTGGTCTCCTTCATGTCCATGCACATGTCCTGCCAGTATGGCCCCGAGCCTTCTGCCACCACAGTTCTCACCCCCCTTTTCAGACCGTAGAAGGTGCTTCTCTAGCTTTTCACACAGGAGGATGAAAACAAGCCATGTTGCTGACTTTTAGGACCCCACCACGGACAGGTGAGCATCAGAGAGAAGGTGCACACTCTAAAAGAGCCATCTGAGCACTCTCAACAGCTCTGGCAAACACTGACCCTGAACTGTTGTTTCAAGGCTTAACTGCAGCACTAAGTGGCAGACTTTGTGTATTTGGAACAAAAGCAGGACATCTGAGAACAAACAGAAGTACTGGGGGAGAACTATTAAGACAAGTAATTAATTTTAAAAGGTGTACTGAGGAAAAAAATGCTTCCTGAAACTACTGCAGCCAGAATAAAATTAACGCTATTAATTCAGCTTCAATTTTCAGGACCCTGATTTGTCTGTAGCTCCAGTGAAGTACTGACAAAACAGCAAAACTACTCTTCCCCTGCCTCCCAAGGTGGCAGCTGACTAGTACATAGTACTGGGATTAGACACTACTACTCATTACTTCTCTTCATCTCTGATCATAATCTCCACCAACCTGTAATTACAACAAATTCTTCTCTCACAATTGTGCCTGTGTGTGCAACTGATGTTAATCTTCCAGATATTGGTACAGCGGCTACATTCGTATAGTCAGCAAGTCATCAAAGTATGAAGGCTAGCAAACAACACTGCAAGGAAGCAGGTAAAGAAATCTGCTGTGCTTTCCTTGCCACCATGAGCTGTGTTCAGACGTCCAAGCTTCTTCACCTGGGAATCTAACGGTGTCAGCCAGGAGACCTCATACTATTGAGCTCCTTCTTGCATTTCACTGCTTCCCAGAAGCGCCTCAAGCCACGATCTATGCATCAACGGCTCACAAATCCCAAATTGGTACGTTATTATCCCAAATCTGAACATTAAATTGCTAATTCTGTAACACATGGACTTCTGTTGACTATACGCCGGGCCCGCTTCCTCTAACAGCATTGAAACAATTCCAGTTTCATAGCAAAAACTAAGTGAATAGACAGTTTGCTTTTAAAACCAGACTGTGAACTTAGAGCAGATGAACTATAATAAAATCAGGTATGGTCGTAAGGAATCTGCCAACTTGCACTCAGCCCTACAGATGTATGCCAGTTTTCGACAGACCAAACGGAGTTTCAGTTTCCCCTGCCACATCACCCAAGGAGAAGAAACATTCTCAGTTTTCGCTGGGGCTCGTGCTTTGCCAGCGCAGAGCTGCACCTTCCGCATCCCCACGGCTTTCCGGCAGACGGGCACGAAACAACAAATCCCGTGGCTGGAAACAGAGTAATTGGCAGTTTCTAAACCCGCACCGGCAGCTTCCTGACCGGGTACTGCAGAAGCAGCACCATTCCTTGTTCTCATTAGCAGGAGAACAAGGAGCTCTCCCCAGGCTCACCTCCTGCACGGGTGGCGCGAGCGGGTTCTTGAACTCCGAGAGCGACACTGGGAGGGAGAACTTGGAAAGCATCGACGGCAGGTTGTGGCCCCGGAACTGGCAGGAAAACGCGTCTGCTAGCGGAGAGTAACTACATAAAAGAGGTAAAGGCAGAGATCAGTTCTGTACTGCCGCTCAGCGCAACATTTACCTCTTTAAGCGTTGCAGAAGTGCCAATTCCCAAAGGAAGTTTTCTCTGTGATCTCAAAAAACAGTTAGGACACTTCAGGGCGTGTCGCATCCTGCAAAACCAAGCAAGAAGCACCCGCGCTTTCATCTTGGCCTAACGTTCAGCTCCAGTACATTATTTGAGGTGTGGAGGGAATCCAGAGGAGAAAAATAAAAATGATAAAAAGTCTAGACGTGCGCAGTCTCTGATCAAAGGAGCAGGGATTGGGCAGTCAAGGGAAGGCAGGCATGGGCAGGATATACACACAGTATTAGAATATGCAAAATGCAGCTGTAGATGTGGCTGTTCTCCCTGCCTATGCTGACAGGACAAGCAATGTGACTGAAGTCAAGGAGAGTCAAGTTTAGCATTAGGAAAACTGTCCACCTTAGGATTTCCATCTGCAAAGGTCTTCAAGAACAGCACTACCATATATGACACAGCCACTGCTGTTCCTGAATGACCTCCAGGTCCCTTCCAGCCCTATTTTTATACTTCGATCATAGAAATTTTAAATCAAAACTATTTTCCTATAACTGAGTTCCAACACAGATTCTAAAAACATCTCAAAATCCAACACAGAAAAGGCTGCCAACGTTCAGCACAGCAAGAATACCCAGCACTGCCTCCACATCTTCCCTGGCTCTCAAAATGGGCACGCTGCCTTCTGTCCACAAGAAGGCATGTCAGTATAAAATGCCATATTGATCTACTAGGATGCTCCTCCCTACCACACACAAACTCCTACATGGCTTTGCAAGTTCAGGCACATGTAACAGTTTGCGTTTTGTATAGTCTCAACACATTCATAGATGAAGAAAGATCCTACTCTGTCTCCAGTAAGGCAGGGAAGGAAACTGTATCTGCACTTCTCACCACTTTGTTGCTACAGTCACTCATTTTCCTTCTACTTACAGACAGACACTGGCATTTGGAGAAAGCATGTAGACATTGTTTTCACACAGCGGATAAATAATTATTGCTTTCCCCCAGTAAACGAGATGTGCAGCAAGCTGGAAAACCTGCATTGAGAAGACAAGAAAAAAATTACGGGAGCAAAAGCAAAATTCAGACTTTCAGCAAAAGTTCCATATAGTGACAGAAAAGTCTCGTTTGAGCTGAAATGAAAGAAAAAATGTTCCACCCTTTCACTCTGCCTTCAGAATAAATTCATGGTTTAATATAACATGTGGCACATCAAAAAGCGTTTGATAAGGTTATGAATTTCCAGAGGTTCACTTCTTATTTCTAAGCAACTTAGTGCTTCCTGCCTTAAAGTCATTTCTTCAAACTGTATCAACAGAAGTCTAGTTTCTTTTCGTGCCCCAAAAACCTATTTTCGCCTATGTGCAAAATGCATTAAGTGTTATACATGACAAATAAAACAAAAGAATCGGCCTCTACTATGACACAAACATAAAGGAAACCAACACTGCCTTTTTAATGCACTGAGATATATCAGTAATGACTTACACAAAGTATTTTAATGTGTTAAACAAGTCAGTGGTTGTTAATGGCTCTGGAAGAGCCACATAAATAGTGTCTACGAGACATAAAATCCAGCCTGTATCATTAGATGCATTTAACTTTGCTTTTTTGTGGAGAACAAAACTCCAGAAGCAGTAGGGAATTTCCAGAGTTCACCCATAGCTGTGTAACACCACGTAACACCACCACAGACTGCTGTAAGCAGACCTGGAGGGTGTATTACAAAACAGGACCTTTCCCTTTGGATAGGAGAAGGTGCAGACCAGATCAGGGGCACAAAATCTGTCACACACGAGCACAGACCACATCCCCCCGGTCTGAATGACCCTCAGCTGCATGGAGAGGCTCTCCACTCTCCAGTGTCATCAGATAAAATCATCGGGCTCAGCAAGCAAAGGGCCACGAGGACTGCAGTCATCCACAGCAGTCTCTCCGTGGCCTCATGTCTCACGTGACTGCCAGAGTCTCGTTCCCTCCACTTCCCTCTTCACGGACTCATCGATCACCTTGAGCAACTCAGATGTGAAATTTGGTTGTCAGTACTGGAAAGATTCAGAAAGAGCTGCTGGCTTGGACAAACTGACTGATATTTTTTGCCCAAGCCTAAACTAGAGCTGCTTCTTCCTGGGTCTCTGCAAAGTCCACACACTAACATACTCAGGGAAATCAACAGGTATGTTTGCACAGGTTGTCAGAGCTCTTTAGTAGAAAAGATCTTGGCAGATCCAGGGGAAGTAACGTATTTGGTCACATTTTAAGCTTTCACTATCATTTTGGGTGCCTCCATTCCCCCATAGACATCAGTGTGGCAGAACTGGGACAGAACACTGTGGTGTAAGTACTATTTGTTCTGGTTTTACCTACCCAACGGGAAGGCAGAGACAAGACACACTAAGTGGAAAATGGGCAATTCCCATGAGATATGAGGAAAGTTTTTTACTCTGATGTTGGTCAAATGCTGGACCAGGGCCCAGAGAGGCTGTGGGTGGTATTGCTGGAGGTATTCAGAATCGGAACGGACAGGTTCCTGAGCAGCCTACTTTAATGGACTTGCTCTCAGCAGTGTTGTGTACTAGAGACCTCCAGGCACCTCTGTTACCCAACAGCAATCTGTGATTCGGATGTGGCTGCAGGACTGTTGAGCAGTGTTGCTGCACCACTGCCCTTCATTTCTCCAACCTTTCCCCACGCTCTGAGGCTTGTGCTTTCCCTGTGCACTCTGCTCACACCAAAGGGCCAACGTGCTCGTGTCCTGCAGACACCCACTGGCACACAGAAAGAAAATACCTCGTGATTTAAAGGGATTTCAGCTGCTGCTGACAGCTCCCCGTACCTGCAGCAGTGCCAAGTCAGCATCTTGAGCCAGTTGCTGCAAATTCTTCACAGCAGAGGTAGTTTTAATTACTCTCACCAGGGCAGGAGAGCAGTCCAAAGGGAGCTCATTAAGCAATGACTTCTCATCATTTAAAAGTAACAAGGCATGGTACGGCCTGCAGGAAAAATAGAATACATTTGCACAGTAATCTGCAGCTTTTCCTGAGGGCTTAGTTAGTCCCAGATCATAATACCCGGGGTCAATCTACTGGTAAAAAAGAACTTCTAGCATCATCCTTTTGCTGTGAGTTCAGAATAAGCTTCTTTTTATGTCACAATGTAAGATGCACCCTATAAAAGGGGATGACAGAAGGTTCTATGGTAACTGGATGCCCCAGTGACTAGGAAAAAAAGACCACTGTGCTGGCAGGCAATTAAGCTTTGAGAACTAGTCTGAAAACTGCTCATCTGAATTACAGGAATACAGAATGGAGTAGAAGAAAGGAAGAAAGGAAGCAAGCAAGAGTTAGTTACTTTTGCAGGTTAAAAGCTGCAAACAAGGAATGCAGGAAATGAGAGAACATGAGGCTTGGGCTCTCTTTCTTCCAAAAGCAAAATTAATTCTGGGCAAACAGATTAAAATGAACACACACGACTGGAAACAGTGCAGACCTCTCTTGCAGCATCACCTCAGTGCCACCACCTCACGTTAATGCACAGGCTGTGGCTTCACACTGCCGCGTATACAGCAGCATCATGGTACCAGGACCTCAGCTTCAGGGAGTCCTGTCTCAGCCCATGCCCTCCCACCACTATAGCTCAATGTCACATCATCCCCCGAGTTGTGCCAGCACAGACATTTGCTGTACCACACTTGGAATGGGTGGAAGGACTGGCCACACTCTGAAGGACAGAACGTGCTCTTACCTGATGGATTTCAGGCTTCTCTCAATTGCTTCAGGGGGTATAAAGTTTGTGGCAACATAATGGATTTTATGAGGCAAGCAGAAACTCACTTCCAGCCAGTTGTTGATGTGCAAACGGACCACCCCTGTTGTGCAGAGACTAGAATAGGAAGAAAATAAATACATACAGCATTTACCATATATAACAAATGAAAACGGTTACCCAGACTCACCCCAGCACAAGAATCCCATCAGGACAAGAGGAGACTGAACATACGCTGTCTATCCCCAGCTGGCTGAGGACCAGCAGATTCCCAGCTGTGAGGGCTTCATTCACTTGTACTCACAGAGCATTATCCCCCAACAAGGCTTTGGGGAGATTTGAAAGACTTCACACAACTGATCTTCTGCTCCCTCTGCACTTAACATTGTGTAGTATCTCAAGTTAAAAGAGTTTCTTGAAGATCTACTGCAAGGCACTGGAAAATTCCCTAGACCAGAGCTGCAACGAGCAAAAATGAATTGGGCACAATGTTTTCACTCCAATTTCCATCTTCCTCTCCGAGGAAAAAGAAAAGATCTCTGTACTGGGCAAGGGGTGCTTCAAGCAGCACGCTTCCACAATAATGGACGACTCTGGCTCTGTTTAGGTTAGGGTTGCTTCCTACTAACCTGCTTCTGCTTGTCACATGAAATCACAAACACACTTGTAAATGGTTTCTTCATTCTAGGAAACCACAGGGACTAAGCTAAGCCTTTAATCTGACTTCAGACAACAGGACTGGAGTGGTAATGATGGACATCTCAGGAATGACAATAAAGTCTGACTCTCATGTTCAGCTTGAAAGCAACTATAAGCCTCTTACTGAAAAAACCCAGAAAGCTGGGAGATGAGAACAATGAACGTCACTCGGGTAGCTTTACAGAAGTCTATAAATCTAGACAACAGATGAAATGTACCCAGGGAGGTAACTCTATTTACTTAAAAGTGGGTAAAGATACCATAAAGGTAATATACCATGGGAGCTAAGCCAGCACCACCTTGCACACCTTCCCAGCACTGCCCAGCCTGCAGGCAGGGAACACTGGCCCAGGAACAGCTTTGCTGGAGGCAGTGGGGCCGAGCAGGGAGGAAGAGGCAAGGCCCACTGCATCTTTTCATCTACACTGAGTTAGGAACACATATAAACTTGCAAATCAACAGCTAATCTTGTCTACGCTGGAGAGCTAATTTCTCTATATGTCCTTTGATTTTTAACTTTGTTCCAGAAGAATTTTTTTTTGGCCTAAAATACAATTTCAGCATTTGCACCCTGAAAATTCCAGTCTGCATTTTAAATTCAAGTGTGTTGAGACTCGCAACACGACTTCTGTGTCGGTAACGCCCACAAATTCCCCCCCCTACACAAACCAAGGTTTAAAAACAAGCCAGGAACAGGCCAGGAGCAAATACATCTTTATGTGGTGATTTATGATTTATGATCTATGATTCTATGATTCTACTTAAACATTTATATCTGGCCTTCAATTGTAGGCCACAAACTAACAGGCTCTTTTACAAGGTCACCTGGTTGTATACAGGGTTTAGAGAGACCTGGCAAATTCAGCTTTACAACAAAACCACTGGGTAGCTTTGGCTGCTGGTGTAACTATTCACCAAACCACAACAGAGTGGTGAGAGAGCAAACAGGATCCCGTCCTGCCTCGTGCGTGATCAGACTCACAAGGGGAAATCTCACTGTGGACAATGCTTTTCAAAAGCAAAGGCCATGGGTTTGTTCTCAAATCTTGCACTGACCTCCATAAAAGAGCGATTTTTGAAGCTGCAAATGGAGTAGATGCCATGTATGCTTTCCTTTTTTTAAAAGGAACTGAAAGGATTAATCCACTGTCTCTCTGGCACTGCCATCTCACGTCTGATCAGATGCTCCAAACCTGGAAGGAGCATGCAAAGCACGGCCAACACCTCCACTTTTTCTTGCATTAAATGCTGCAAGTCCAGTAATGCTCCTTATCCCACCAGACACACTCCAACTGAGAGATAAGGCTGGATTCTCTCAAAATACATCAAGGTAAAGGGCAGCCTGAAGCAGTAGATATCCACACTATCTACTCCCATCCCAAGTCACAAGACAAAACAGGACAATAAAGAACAGGACAAGGGAGTGAAGAGACAACCTGAACCCACTGGGGTTGTAGAACAAGTTACCCAAAAGCAGCAGAGACACATGAAAATGTGAAACACTTGCAGGGATACTTTTTCCCTGCAGAGTTTAACACTGAGGAAACAGTAAAAAATACAGACGCTTCCTTTCATTCTTTGGTCCAAGTGCACCAAGGGAGAAGCTTTAATTACATAATTACACTCTCCACAGCATAATTTTATCTACAGTGCACCATACAACAAAAGCCTAGACTTAAAGACCACAAGAAAACCAGATTTTCAGTTCTTATCTGGATCTTAATTTCATTCCTCTACATTTGCATTCAACTGTATGATTTCAAGGCTTCATTATAGCTTTATGTACATGATTTCTCCTTCACCTGTCCCTCTTTGGATGGAAAAAAATTTCAGTCTCTAATAATTTAAGGAGGAATAAGCTACATCCTCCATCAGCAATGTATGCAAGTGCCCTTAGCCAGCCAACAGAGTAAAGTAATTTCACCCATATATACACACCAAGATTCATGCAACATGAAATATAGTCACACCACGGAAAGTGAAGTTCAGATCCACATTTGCCTTCATTTTTTTACAGATTCCCCATGAAGTCATCTATTTAGAAAGCTTTTTACTGTGAGCATCACTAAGCTCCATGAGCCGGCCCCAAGCTCTTTGGCTGGGGACCAGCAGATCCAGAAACCACCTTCTTTTAGGGGTAGAAGCAAAACAGCAAAAAAAAGCAGCAGAAGAGAATACCAAGAAAGCAAGCTTTCAGTCTCATCAGGGAATCATCCAGCTCCAGTTCCAATTAATTCTACTTAAGCAGCTACAACTGTGGAGCAAAGAGCCCAAGAAGACACAGGACTGTGGGAGGTGAGAACCCTGCATTGGCTGCATTGCACACCATGAACCTCAGGGACACTTTTCAAGTAGCCCCTGGTAGGAAACCTAGAACTGCACAAAGATTCAAAGGTGCTTTCCTGGGTACACCAGGAATTTACAGAGGGCTCTCCTTTGTTCTTTGCTCCTTTCCTAACTACTTTTCACTTTTTTGGGGGATTTTTTGCAGTGTTACTGTACCTTGAGCTTTTTCACTGCACTGACATTTTCACTGAACTATCTGCTCGAGTTCCAAAAGCTCTTTTCAGAGCAGTCAGGTACTACATAGGGGTAGTTTGGCCTGACATGCATTACTTTACACCCATCTATACTGAATTTCATCTGCTGTTCTATCAGTTAACTGGTATCCAGAGACCTTGCTGCAACTTATTCTTTTTCCCACAGACTTTGAGCGTAACTGGGCAAGTCCAGCTTCATTCCCCGTAGCCTTACAGGCTATGAAACCTTCAGACATTCCATTTCATCCCATGAAAACTTAGGTTTAATACTTTTTTTTTTTCTTAATATCTCTGGTTAGATAATACATGATGAGTAATCCTGAGGGACACATGCTGAGGGATTAGGATATGGAAAGGGGATACCATAGTCTAAAATTGAGACAGGGAGAAGTAAATAGGAAAAAGCTGGTCAACATCTCTCCATCATAAGACCTCTGAGACATCTCATGATACTAGAAGGAGCAAAGTTCAGAAGAAATAGAAAGAAACACAGAAACTAGTTAAGCCATGGACCTCCTTATCAGAGGATGCTGTGGTTGTTAAATATTTACTCTGGCTTGCAGGATTGTGAACTAATTCCAGGAAGTGAGATCAGCTGAAGGCTCATGAATATGAAGAAACCACCTCTGGAGATACAGGAAGCCGGAGAACATTTTTGGGAGTATCACTGCTCTTCTGCTCTATTCTGCTCTGCCCTCAACAGTGACTGTGAGCCACTGCCCCAAAATGGGAACCTCAAAGTTGGCCAGTACTCCACAGAACTGCAGCCTTCTTTTTCATAACTATTGTCAAAACAAAGACCATCCTGCCTCCTATTTTATGAAAGAGTCATGAACTTTTACATATAGACATCTCATTTTATGTCTATCCTCTTTATATTAGAAATTAATATGTTTTCTAGCTCGGTGGAGATGACCTTGTAGCTTTGGAGTTTGTTTAGTTTTGCTGGAGGTTGTGAATACTTAGAGCTCTGAAATAATTTCACATTTCCTTCTAAAGGACACACCAACCATCCTTTGATCAAGTAACTATAGCTGGATTATATTTTACAGCACAGCCACACAAATCACATCTAATAATTCATTCAATCTCATATTATTATTCCACTGCTCCCTGAGCTGCTGAGATAGGGTACATCTATCAATCAGTTCAAATCCCACTAGGCTAAAAACATATAAAGGTTCTTTGTGTATTAAAAAGAAGAAATAAACAATCCAATCCTCCCCCTAAACCTCCCCGTACCTTCACTTATTTATTCTATTCCAATATAAAGCTAAAAGAAGCTTGCTAAAAACAGACAGGCAGTTTCCTAGCATCAAGCTAACATATTATCTGCAGTTGCAGATAAAACTTGGTGCAAGCTGTCTTCATTCCCTGAACTGAATACTGGCTTAAAAGAGACACTGATTATAACATCAATAAATTTGTCAGCAGTGGAGGTACAGGAAACTGGACTTTCTTGGTCCTAAACCATTGCTTTTTGTCCCACAGCCATGGTGCAGTTTGGGGACAAGATGAATGAAGAGTCTCAAATCTATTTTCTGAACTAATCAGAAAGAAACATTTTCATTTTCTCTAATAGAATCAAAAAATGTCCCAGGAAGTAGATGATGATTACCTCTAAACTGTCAGTTTATTAATACTCCATTACTGGAGCAGCAGTAGTGTTACAGTGAAGGTGACCTGGCTATTGATTCCTGCCTTATGAAATGCAGGCTTTTCATTCAAAATGCAAAAAGATTCTTACATTTGTGGATCTGTAAAAACCAACTTGCTAAGGTACATGCTGGGTCTTGCCTGAAATACCTCAGCACCACCTAGAGGAAACCAAAGGCTAGACAGCACCTCCAGAGCCGCCTTGGTAGGTCAAGAGGCCTTCAGCTGGAACTGCAGAAATGAGCAGACACTACGAAATGCTGGCTCGAGTGAATCTTAAACGGAGAGCTGCATTCCCATCTGCAATTCAAAGTGCTCTCTCCTCTTTATTGTGCAGTTGCCCTACGCCAAAGGCTATGCCAGACCTCTGTCAATTTAAACCAGCACATTGTCACTTCATGCATCTGAATACTTGCCTTTCTCAGCAGTCTTTTCTCCTCTAAAAGGAACAGACCAAATCTTTCCACCTTTCCTTTTAAGTCATTCTCACTCTTCCGCGCTCTCTAGGGGGCCCAAATCCTTCTTGCAATGTGGTGCCCAAAACTGGTTACAACAGTTATTGCAGCAGGGGCTTTACAGTCCTGAGTGGGACTGGTTCTCATCTTACAGGTGATCTGACCACAGGGGTAAGAAACATATTTCCTATTCTCTCATATGAAGCATTAATGGAATAATACTTCAGAACACCAGCTTATTACCCAGACAGCCAACGACACTGTTAACTACTCTTCAAATGCAGCTTTCCAATCAAACACACAGACATATTTTTACCAACACCTTATTTCTTACATTTGCTATGACAATGTCATGCAAAAAGGTCAAAATACAACCTGCACTGCTTCTCCCCAACTTGAAGTGCCCAAATGGGGGAGACACTGCCTGATTTTACACCTGGGGGGCACCACCAATGTGTGCTTCTCCGGGGTCAGTCCATTCCTCCTCATGTCATGGACAGGTCCTATCAGCACACTCCATGAGCTTGGGCTGTACCTTCCTCCAGTCCCAGCTAAATGCCACAAGATGTCAGTGTGTCACTAAAATGTTTGGAAACAAGATCAGGGTTTGCCCAGTCACAAATACATAGCCCTAAAGGAACAGAAAAAGTACACAGTAGGTGAAGTTTAATATTAAAATTACAGGCTACATATAAAGTGCCTTATGTTACACTTTCGCCCAAGTTTTGTGTGAGTTGTATCAAACAATACACAACAGTCCTTCCAAACAAGCTGAAATTCACAGCTCTTGAACAAAACAAACATCATCTTACTTGAAGTTTTCTAATGTGCTTGCAATCCTCAAATTATTTAGGCTTTCAGTGCCTCACCTTACAGGCCTTTGTGATTATTCCCTCAGTACAAGTGGAACCACAATCTAGGGAGGCTAAAGGGTTAGTCTCATATCATACAACATGCTCTACAGTCAATCATGTGCTCCACAGTCAATCAAGGAACTCCAGAGTAATCCTCCCTGACAAACACCCTAATCAAGGGGCACCTCATCTCCCACCCCACAAAAGCCTTTTGTGCTCCTCTGTCAGAATCTTTCACCAAGCACATATCAATGAGGTGTCTGCTCTGCATGAGGAGTCAGCACTGACAAGCTGTCAGAGCAGAAGTTGGTGCCAGCTCCTGCTGAAATTCAACACTAACGCCACACTCCTTTGAAATCCTTGCCAGAACTTTTAATCCAGTCAAGAAACAGCATGTTACACTTTCCATTCTGCTGAGAATCTCACCACCTAATGCAAATTCACTGTCTAGGCATGCACAGTGCAACCAAATGAAGCCAGGGCAGTATCTGACTTGCCATCAGTGTTAGATGTGGCATTTCTCTCCTAGCTGCAGGTTTAGAGCATTTCCTCAGTGATACAATATTTCCATTATGACACTTCAATTCTGCAATTCACTTGTCACGTGCTTCTGTGCTAAGGAAGAAAATATTAATTCTTAAAGCTGTGGCAGACATCACCAACTTTTAAGAGCTGTAACATATCCAAAGGGAGACCAAGGTAACGATGAGGAGAGCAGGTTTGTTGCACAGCTGGCCTTCACATTGCTCCACCTGCTCCAATACCTGAATCCCAGTGAGTCAACAGCATAAGGAGGTGGATAATATCCTAAGGACAGGAGGTTTCAGTGAGATGCAGCATACTGTGAGCTAGGAAGAAAATCCCACTTACCTGTCATATGTCTCTTTGAGATCTCTGGCCAGTTTGCATTTGGGTAGGATATGATGAAAAGGCGACTGTGGCCCTTCTGTGGCTACGGAAAATTTCAAAACAAAAAAGCAAACCAGTGATTTCAAAGTAAAGAGAATTTTCTCTTCCCCCACTAGGTATCAACCAGTATCTTAGAGACAGAATGCCTACCTTTTTAATCTACAATTATCTTTCAAAGCTTTTACTATAACTCACACTACATGTTAAATAATAATAGTGAATTATTGCCACCTTCTCCTAAACCTCAACTCAGTTAAGCACGTGTAACTGTGTATTTGACAAGTGATGATTGTAAGTGGTTTTGGTTTTATACATGTTAGTTTTCATTTTTAATGCTTGCAGCAAAATGATGCATCACTGTCAGATAAAGTTCACCATAAACAGTGCATAGTATTATAGTAAATTGCTTTGAAGTACAGCCTACAAAAATATTCTGTAACCATTTGATAGCCACTGTAACAACATTTAAGAGTAAAGATACCACAGAAGAAATCTGGTGCCTCAGCACACAGCACTGAAGCATGAGAAACTAGCTCTAGGTTGGGTGAAGCAGGCTAAATAGGAGCTCTTCCATCCCAGCCTGACCTGCAGCTCCAAATGCAATGGTTCAGTGCACGCTCTCCAGTCATCATGCTGCCCTGAGCTAGCAGGGAAAGTGAACAAGCGACTTCGCTTCTTAAAACTGACATCTCTGCATAAGGAGAGTGACCTCAGATGAGGGAAAATGCTGTCAAAAGCTGTCAGAATGCTAAAGAGCACCAAAACTTGTTCATACTCATCCCAGCCACAAAAGAAATAAAGAAGGCACAATCAGCACAATTCTGGAAAAAGTGCTCCTGGACAAACAAATTCCTGCAGAAAGCTAAGCTCAGCACTCACTTTCTGACATGGCAGACACCTCATCCTGAATAGCTAAGATGAGCTTGGCCTCCCTGGTCAGGTACTGGCAGCGGCGCTCCTCGTGCTGCAGGACGATGGCGATTCTTCGGGAGAGGTTGTGCAAGCAGTTTATCACGGACGGATCTGCGTTGGCCTGCAGGCAGCACGGGAAACAAACAGGGCAGTCATTCGGCCACAATCACAGACGTGGAACTACAGTGATGGATAAGTAGTCAAAATAATGATCTTCACCCCAGGAAATGCTACAGGCTTGGGGAAGAGTGGCTGGAAAGCTGCCTGGCAGAAAAGCACCTAGGGGTGCTGGTTGACACCCGGCTGAATATGAGCCAGCAGTGTGCCCAGGTGGCCAAGAAGGCCAACGGCATCCTGGCCTGGATCAGAAACAGTGTGGCCAGCAGGAGAAGGGAAGTGATGGTGCCCCTGCACTTGGCACTGGTGAGGCCACACCTTGAGTACTGTGATCGGTTCTGGGCCCCTCACCACAAGAAAGACACTGAGTTGCTGGAGAGAGTTCAGAGAAGGGCAAACAAGCTGGGGAAGGGTCTGGAGAACAAGTCCCATGGGGAAGAGGCTGAGGGAATTGGGATAGTTTAGTTTGGAGAAGAGGATGCTGAGGAGAGACCTTACTGCTCTCTACAGCTACCTGAAAGGAGGTTGCAGGGAGGTTGGTGTGGCCTCTTCTCTCAAGTAAGTAAGGACAGGACTAGAGGAAATGGGCTGAAGTTGCACCGGGGGAGGTTTAGACTGGATATGAGGAACAATTTCTGCACTGAGAGAGTAGTCAGGCACTGGAATAGGCTGTCCAGGGAGGTGGTGGAGTCATCATCCCTGGAGGCATTCAAAAAACATGTAGATGAAGCACTTCAAGACATACGCAGTGGGATGGCGAGGTGGTTCATTGGGGGCTTTTTGGTGGTTTTTCATTTTTTTGGTTGGTTTTTTTTCTGTTGACAGTTGGATGCAGTGATCTTAGAGGTCTTTTCCAACTGCGACAATTCTGTGATTCTGTGATCTTGAGCAGATATCAAAAGTCAGTCTCTCTGGCAACTGGCAAGAGAAAGGAATTTTCTCTAGCAGCAATAAAGCAGAAGCTCAGAGATGTCCAAAAGTAAAGAGAAGACTCGGGGATTTCTAAGCATATCTATGTGCATCAAATGGATGCAGCACCTGGATGGTGCTCCTATCTGGTTTATTTTTTCCAGCTGTTAGTGAGTTTTCTGCTAGCAGAGAAACCAAAGAACTCAGTTTCACACACTGAGAAAAGAAAGTGTCAAGCTCTTTGAAAAGGCAGAATATCACGATGTTCAGGTCAAATTCACTGGGATTACAAGGACTGCAGTGCTTTTAACACAGCCCATTCACCCCGTGCTCCTATACTGGTGTTTGTCTTATCCCAAACATTTCACCAATATGGCTTGTTTCTAACACTGCATTCCTGCAAGCCCCAGAATGACAGTGCTGGAAATATCTATCGTGTAAGAACAGCTGACAAGGGGGGGGAACGCGGTGGCTCTAGTCTGAGTAAGCAGCTGCTTCATGTTTGTTAAGACATTTAAAGGAATTTACAGTCCTAACGAGTGATAACTTGGCATGTAAACTAGCAAACCGTGAGTCATCACTTTCAGATTCCACCGTTCTTGCTGAGTCATGACACGTTGGTTACCCTGAAGCTTCAACACAGCAGGATCAGTGCTGATTATAGCGTTTGGGACCGTGCCTGCTCTGTCTGCCCGCTGCAGATGGACTCTCATCTTTATCTCAGAATGCCTCCACCCACCCTCTGCAATGTACTACATCATGCTAGGAAAAAAATTTCCACTTGCTTCTTGCACAGCACTTTTCAGCAACTTGACAGTTCTCTATGAACTAAGAGTGTCTCATCTGGCAAACACGATTTAGTGCTGCGTTACACACACAATTACATCAGTATCACTGCAGTGCCAAAAGGAAAAAAAAAGCCAGTTTTCCTGGGAGAACCACTAGAAAGTAGACTCTAGAAAAATGTGGGCTAGATACAGTCTTCATTGCACTCTGGCAAGCTCTCACAGTACAGTGAATGAAGGAGCAGTGGTTTCAACACTTCTGCTTCCAGGGGACTCAGTGTGCATGAATGTTGTGTTTGCACATGTGTCATCACACACGAACCTACAAACACAGACCAGTGCTCTACCAACACACCAGAACAACACAGTTCTTGAAGCTAATGTCTCCTAATGTGTGACATTTCAAATCAACCCCTTTGGGGACACGGTTTAGCAGTGGACTTGGTAGAGTTAAATTGATGGTTGGACTCAATGATCTTGAAGGTCTCTCCCAACCTAAACAATTCTATCATTCCATGATAGCAAATTCAGCACTTCCTGGCCTAAGAATGTCCCAAAGCACAAGATGACTGTATCCCCAGTAAACTCAGTGAACGACTTCTTGCTTGATTCAGCCTGATTGCTGGGATAATTGCTTTGTGTGAAACCTTGCTCTTAACTGAGGACAAGCCATTCAGACTGTGGCCATGGCCATGTTAGTCACCACTAGAAAGCCAGTGGTAAGAAAAGTACTAGCACTAAAAGGGAAAAAAAAAAGTCATTTCACAAGCAGGAAGCTGGAGGCTTTTAAATCATAACATTATATCCAGTCAAGCAAAAATCAACCATTTCCACAAAGACAGCTGTTCCAACCCTCTCCTTTATTTTTAAAATGTTTCTTCATATGTGTACGTGCAACAAAACTAATATGATGGCTCCACAGATGCAACCTGTGGGCTGGGAAGAGAAAGCCAGAGCTCAGAAATCAAATAATGCTTGAACATAATGCAATTTCTAGGGTTTTATAGCATCTAATTAGCCAAGACAGGATCCCTCAACACAGATACCAACATCTAATCTACAGAATAGGCCTGAAAAATATTCCAAGCAAAAACTACACAATTGCTCCAGGTTCTTGCCAAGCAGCAAAACCTATTTATTCTTCGCTTCCACCTTCTTCTCATCTAGAATGCTACAGCTGCTCCTCCCTGGCACTCTCTGTTACAATGACCTCATTGCTAAGAGGAGAAAGCTTTCAAACACTGTCCGTTTAATTATAAAAAAAGCCCAGGAGCAAAGGCACATGGCTCTGTATCATACACCATGAGTAAGGCCTCAAAACAGTGCCATTCTGAGACAGAGCAGGTTTCTGAGTGCTACTGCACTGAGCAAGCTTGGGCTGACCAAGATCCCTGGTAGGGACCTGGCTCTCTTCAGGCTGGCCAAGCGTGAGCTGCTGGCCACGCTGCCTGCTGCCTCTGCTTCTGAAGCTGAACTGAGCACCGAGAGCCAAGCTGTGTGGAGTCACAACATCTCAGCACTGACCAGTCACATCAAGAGAGCGACACTCAACACACAGGACAGCCAGAGACAGGCTGCCTTCTTGCCCAGCTTAGTTGGACAAGCCTTGGCTGCAGGGTCTAGGAAACGCACACCAGATGACCAGGTCACTAAGAACTGAAGACCTGACACATAAAGGGCTCTCAACTAGGTACATATCTATTTTGCAAAGTGCTTTCTTGCATGCCTTTCATTCTGGGTATTTAAAGCCAAAACTCTAGAAAAAGTCCTCCAGAGGAACAACTCTACTTGTTTTCCACAGGGCTGGGAAACTTTCCCGTTTGTCAGTGTCATATTCTATATTGTTTAGGTTTGTTGTTTCAAATTAAAATATCCCAGTGAAATCAGGCACTGAATGTTTTACAAGAGATTACTGGAATGTGAGCCTACTGCATTCTCTAACACATCTGAGACACATCCTACTGTCAGATGGAATGGAGATAGTCCTTACCCTTAGTGCAAACACCACGTTGAAGAGAATCATAGTGGGCATCTCTCTTTTGGGCGAGGGATCAGTTTTAGATACCTGAAAAATATTTTAAAAAAAAATAAAAATCCCAAGGACTAGTGTCAGTTGGATCTAGTAACAAAGTGAAAAACAAACACACAAAAAAAGCCCAACTCAGTTAAATAACAAGTTAGCTGAGAAAAGAGAGCAGACAAATCCAATGATACCATCAAATGTGACTTGTAAAAAAATAAAACTATGATTTTTATTGTATTCTTTTTTTAATTAAAGTGTTGCAGTTACTCTACAAGATGTGAAGACTCAAACCAAAGGATTTTGGTCATGACCATGGTAATGAGTATTGGCTAAGGTAGCAGTCTTACTACATGTCTTTACTATTGCATTTTTAGCATCAGTAGGGACCCTGTGTGTTTAAATTCCTTAGCACAGTTGTCATATATATTAAGAGAAAACCACAGATTTCTCATCCCAGGCCACACCTATTCTTTCTTATCCTAAAATCTCCATTTGTTTTGCATCATGTTACAAACTATTCCTTTTATCAGAAAAAAATATGCTCTAGAACTGCAGTACTAAAATAAAAAGGGTTGATTTGCCCTTCCTGCAGGATTTCAAACCCATTCTCCAGCCCCCCCTAGTCTTTCTGCAGCAGAAAGCTTCATTCCTAATGCAGGCACAGCCTTTCTGGTGGTGAGGGAGGAAGGGTGGAAGCCAAAGCAAGTGGAATGTGCACATCTGAGACTGCCACCGCTGAACGGAGCAAGCGTCACCACAAGATGGAGCACAAAATCCAGAGAGGACATTCCTGTACCCCCAGAGCTCCCTGCTGAACCCCCACCCAATCCCAACAGGAAACAGCTACAACCTGCCAGGCCAAACGCCCAGCTCTCCAAATGTTCACTCTCTACCCAAGCGAATGCAGCTAATGCAGCAGCTGAGGTGGGAAAAAGGCAGAGAAGGTGGCAAAAGCAGAGCGGCATCCACCCCTCCTGACAGGTCCCGAGGACCAGCAATGAACTGCTCAACAGTGAACCCCAAACCTGAGTGCTTCCACCCAGCAGCCCAAAAAATTAGAGAAACTAAAAGAAGCAACATATATTTCTGTTTTTTTCTAAAGCCTAAGTGGAGGGTGCTGAAGCCAGTTTACTGTGTTTATTTGTTCTAGAGTTACAGGTTCCAGCATATTTTGTGAACTTCTAACAAAGACTCAAAAGCATTTCCGAGTGCAGGGACTGATCCTGTTCCTTCCTTAAAATCAAAGAAACTACCACTGTTAACATCATTTGCAGGCTAGAGTTCACATCACCTCTTGTCCAGGAAAAAAAAAAAAAAGAAAAAAAGGAAAAAAAAAAAAAAAAAAAAAAAAAAAAAAGACTAAGCTGGAAAAGAAAACACTGAAGGAATGTGAAGAATACAAAATATTGCTACATAAAAGGCAGTCTGGCACAGGATTAAATACTCGTGCTCTTGTAACTCCTGAATCTCATCTGAGTAAGAATTTGCTGAGCTGTCCCATGAATTAATTTACTGTAGTGTGAACTCTGAAAAAACCCAAACCAGAGACTGCCAGGTTACTCCGGTCACTGCCTTTGCTCCACAGGAAAGGAGCTCCATCTAGCTTCCTTCTAATGGCAAAAGGGGCCCAGATTTAGACTCGAAGGAACCAGCAGAGATGGCTGCCATGTGTAGAAAATTCTGGACACTAGAAACTTCTGACGTGCCTACTGTGGTGATAAGACACACCCAGAAAGAAGATTGTACAAGAAGTAATAAAAAAAGTGTTTACAGCACTTTAGAACTTTGTTTATTTTATTTAGACAAGTAGAAAATGACAAGACATTTTGTGCAATTAGGATGAACCTGACTGGATGGTGCAGATAATGTATAATAATACTGGGTGAAAAAGTGCAAACACAAATTTTCTACCTCATTTACACTGCGTTTAGGAAGTTGCGTGTTTTGGACAGGATTGGCAAAATAAAGGAATCTGATACTGTGACAGACAGGCCAGGCCTCCCCACACACACACCCTAGCCCACGACCCAGGAGCTCCATTTCAGCTCAGCACAGGGCCTATAGTTGTGCCTGTCTCCAGCTTTGTCCCCAAGATGGACCTTCAACCTACACTGTCACAGGTAGCTTGGCTCCTGGATGGCCTCTTGTTAAGTACATCACAGCCTTGCTCTCCAGCCCTCTTTCTGGTCCTATCTCCTTTTGCTCCTGGCTGGGGTCCCTGTACAGACCCTGGGCCTGGTTCACTGCTTGCCTTGTCTGAGGCTGATGAGGTACTTCCACAGCTTGGGGACACTTGAATTCTGCCTTCCAAAACAGCTTCAACATTTGATGACCGAGTCTTGGTGATCCTCCATCACTTTTCTTGTAGACTCACAAGTGACTTTAAAAATGGAACACTAGCATCTTTTGATGCTTGAGGCCAGCTCCTCACTTGAATTAAAGCAGTCTGCTCCTCTAAATATCAAGCAGCAGTTGGCAACGATCTGTTTGCACTTCTAATTATAGATAGAAAGGATCAGAGAATTGGGAAGCAGATTTTTTTTCCTGACAAAATTAATGACTTAGTAAATTTGATGTAAAATGAAACCAAAACAGTTCAGTGACAGAGATCAGTATTGGATTCAGGAATCACTAAAGCCTGATTCATTCTTACAGTCTATCAGGATGAGGGAGGGGGTCAGGGAATATTCTGCACATAGAAACACATAAATTCTCTCCCAGATTTAAACAGGACCTTTTCCACAGCCTAGATGGCAACTGCTTTCATTCCAAGCAGCTGTAAAACAGGTCATGGAGCAAGATCTCAAGGCAAACAGCAGCCCAACTTTGCCCACAAGAAATGTTAGACCTCTTTCAACACCCTGCCTATTCCAACCGAGTTTTGTGTTTCAGCACCAGTAAGAGTTAAAAGCCAAACAAGGCTGACCCAGCTTCTAGCATTTGTGAAGTTTTTGGGTGTTGGTTTCTTTTTTCACTGCCATACTAATTAGAGGTGATAACAAGCTAGCTTACAATAACTAACAGAGTGAGAAACAGCTTTTTAAGCTGGACTTCTTAGTATTACTTCTCCTTACCCACACTGCTTTTCTACAGTAACCAGAAGGGGCTTTCTGTGAATCTCTGACACAGCTCCCCCAGTTTGCCACTCACTGTATTTCTCTGGAAGTAAGTAAAAGACAGCTTTGAGCACCAGGAAGTAAAATCAAGATCAAAAGCCAACAGGCATGTTCTGGATTCTAGATTTCCTACCTAAGCCAGGCAGTTTGTAAAGAAGGCAGGTACCCAGAGTGGACCTCGTACCATACCTGGCCGAGGCCATGCTGGAGCAACGTGGGATGGCCAACAAAGCGAACATTATCAATCTTCAGCTCAAACTTCTTGCCACACATATCTGACTTGGTAGCCAAAATTGTTGCCAGGATGACATCTGAAAACCTTGAAGAGCAGAAACAGAAGTTATTACAATTTTCAAAAAGCATACCCCCCAGAATGTTCCTCCAGATATATAGATATATTTAACTCGTAAGTTTTTAAAGTATTGTAAATTGTGTCTAAATTGCTGTACCTGGAGTACCACCAATTATGGAAAATTAAGAACCCCTTAATTACATCTCTCGGATCATCACAATCATAAACCAGGAAGCATTCACGACAAAGACTGTAGGGTCATGCTTATTTAATTACATGCTCAGCAAAATACATTGGAAAGATTAGATGCAGTTTGCTTCAATATAAAACCAGCTCAAGTTAGCCATTGCCTGGATTAAGCCGCAGGTTAATGAACTTACTAAGCAACTACATATTGACACAGCTTGTCACTCAAGCACAACAGAGGTCTTTAAGCCACCCAGTATGGTAGAGGGGAAGGCAAGAAAGAGCTGATTCTATTAGTAAAAACATACAACCAACGCTTGTCCTTTCTTTCCCAAATCTCATCAGTGAGACCCAAAGTTACCCACTTAACAGATCTGAAGCTGTCGTCAGCAGACCAGCAGCACCCTTCACAGAGCTCCCTGTTCTCACCAGGGCTTGCTCATTTGAGAAACCAAACTCAGACAAATTCCAGGCAGGGTAGGCCCTTCCCAGTGCTGACCATAGTATGACTGGATTGCTCTAGATTGGTGGTGGGAAGAAGGCAGCTGTGAGACAGGAGGGCGAGTATCTACCAGGAGTCTGCCCTATAAAAGACAGCTACCACTGCAAAAACTGGTAAGAATCCAGTGTGACAAGGGAGGAATACTGGAACTGCTCTTTCCTTGGCCTGACAACATCAGCATGATCAGTGTTTTCCTCAGAGTAGCCTCTGAGACAGTGGAGTTCACATACACAGGGAAGAGGATCTTAGTTAGCTGCTGGAGGGAACTTGTTGTAGAATAGGAGCAGTGCAAGGTTTGATATTAGCAAGTTCTTTCCTCATCTGATTTCTCAGAAGCTCACGTTTAACCCAATGGATTTCAAACCGGTTTCTGATGAGTTTTTTCAGAATGAAAATTTTTATTTCGTTTTCTTTATTTACACTGAGGGAAGTGTGTCTGTTCAGACCATCCCCCTCCACCAGGCAGGTATCCCAGATAACCCAGTATCACTCTGAGAAAAGGGCAGGCATGGGTGTGTGCTGTGCTCACCTTATCTCTGGGCCACAAGTGAGCCCTCAGTTCCCAGTGCAGGAATTAATGCACCGTATTTCTGGTTCTCTCTGAGTTATGAAGTACTACAGAAATTCAGAGAAATGCACACAGACAGGACTTCTGTGTCTATCCATCTGCATATGACTCGGGGTATTTCTTTTATTAGACCTACATATACTGAAGATGAAGGACAACACAGGGGCTTTACAGACTCTCAAAGCCCTTGGTGTTTGTACGAACAGGTCATCCTGACTGCAGCACACTCGGCTTATGGAAGGAGCAGCTGTGTACAAACTTCCAAATCCCTGGCCACTTGGCTCCAAACACAGATAAGGGCAAGCAGAGAGATGGGGAGAGTAGCCAGAGACTCCTGAGACCACAGAGCCCACTCTCCTTGGCCACTGCACTGCATGGGGCTGCACAACACACACAGTTCGTGAAGAAAGGGCAAAGTGTCCTCAAACATGACCTGGACTGACAGTCCCTGGAGATCACACCCAAACCAGGGAAAAATTCACCATGACAGCAGAGGGCTTTTCCTCTTCATTTTGCTCCACACCACTGTGTTCATTAACAGGCAAATCGTGGAGCCAGGAAGACTGAAATTGTGATGGATCCAAAATGAGCACATGTTTCGGGAGGTGATGGGAGGAGGGCAAACCAGAAAATGCCTGCTTACTGGTAAGACATGAGGTACTTTTCCCTCCCCGAGCCTTGCCAAAGGATATCTTGGGAGCTGGAAAACTAATCATGATGATGGCTTTCACCACTGTTAAGATTTGACTTTCACAAGGAATTACACCAGCAGATCTTCTAACAGATAAACATGGTGCTGGAACATGTCCAGCACTTCCCCAGGGAGAGCTCGTGACACCGACAGCCCTCTCTCTGCCCTGCCTTGTACGTGGCTCTGGGGGCAGGAGGAGATTAAAAAGTTGCTTTTGTAAAGTCCTCAGTATCCTCAGAGGATACTTGAGACTTCTCTTTCTGGAGAGTGCTGCTACTGCAGCCAGGTGACACGGTCAGGGTAGGTAACCCTCAGACAGGTTACACGGGTGCTACCTCAGGGGTATAGACACCTGGTAGCACTGCAGGCCCTCCTGAGAGTGCCCTGGACTCCAGCTCCATTCTCCTAGACAGCCTAGATTTATTGGGTTTGCTTGTCTGGGTTTTTTCCCCCCAGTGCTTTACATAATTTATGCATTTCTTAGCCCTCGGGATGATAAGGAGATTGAGGGACAGCAGAAAAGTTATTCCCATCATTTCAATTCATCATCTCATTTTAGAAAAGAACACTTTTACTTTAAATATTTTAATACCGATTTTCTAATCTCTGGGGTGTATAAAGATGACCTAAAAATACTGATTTATCAGAGCCCAAGAGTTTGTTAGAAGCAGATTAGGTTTCGCAGCTGGGCAGTTACTGTCCTGTCTCCTTTTATAAGATCAGTCTGAGCACTGTGACCTCCTGAGGGAAGCAAACCCCTCCTGTACTAGAGAATTCAGCTGGCAGAGACTAAATACAAAAACCCAAAAGCTTTGATTTGCCCCAAATCTCCCACCAGTCCTGTCGTGAGCTCAACATAGCAGTGAGAGCAGACAATTCAGCAATATGGTACAAACTATGAAACCACACTAGTGCAGGTCGAGTGCTGGCACCAGCACCTCCTCTGGAGGCCCAGCTGAAACAGCGATTGCTTTCGCACGCGGAAAAAGAGGGGGAAAAGAATCTCAAACACAAATTCATTTTTTGCCCTAAGAACGCTAAATAAACTTTCATATGCCACAGGAATTCCAAGCAAGGTTTTTATACAGAATTACTTCTTTGAAGTAGTTTAGAATGGGAGCAGAGTAACCAGGTGAGCATCTTTATGTTGAGCAGGGACTAGAGATGCCGTTTAACACTCCTGGGTCCCTGGGTAGAGACAAGCACTTTTCCCTCCCCTCATGCCTCTCATCCAGTTCAGCTTAGTGGAACACCAGGAACAAGCAACCAGCACACCTGGTCAAAATCCAGTCTTTGAAGAGCTCTCCATAGCTACTGTGGGATTAAATAGTTTACTCACTGATCTGTCATTACTCATCAGAAAGCAATTTGTTTTGGGGCTGCCTGTTGAAATACCTACAATGCCAAGGCTACACTTGGTGCATTCTCATAGGATCACCACTTTTCTCCATTCACAGAGGGGACAGTACCACACACATTCTGGATATCCTATGGGAAGCACAGAAATGTTAGTAGGACCTTTGTAATCACCCTAGCATAAACCTTTAGCAATACGTTTCCTGCAGACATTGTGATTTAGCATGTAATTATCTCATCATTCGGTGTAAAACAGAAACCAGAAACAAAGCACATAAAAGGATGGTGAGAAAAGAAAGCCATTCTAGACAAAGGTGATTGTTTAGAACATTTGGTCTTACCCCGAAACCAATTGCTCATCAGTTAGAGGACATTGGTCTCTGAAATGGGAACATGGCCATAAACACAAAACAAAACACAACAAAAGAAAATAAACCAGGCAAGTACACAAAATACAAAAGGAAAAAAAAAAAAAAAAAGATAATATTAAAAACTAGGATGTACTATTAAGGGTTACACTCCTGTAAAGGAAATATAAATATTGAGAGGAGTCAAAAGTTAATGGTAGGTGAATTCCAGGGATATACTGCAGGCTTAGATTGACAACATGGAGAAAACAGGCATTTGAGTCTAGCACTGGCTGCTGCTGAAAATGTGTTCCCACAAGATGCTGCATTTATGGAGCTGTATTTACATCGTACTTTTCAATTCATTCTTACCTGAAGAGAAAACAGAAGAGGTTGCAGTCTGATTTAGAGCAGATTCTAAACTTGTTTCTTTTCTAGATTATTACCAGCACTTTTAGCAACAAAGGAACATCCCGTGCAGCCCCAAATGACCCACAGCTCTTCACAATTTGTTTTGGAGCTTCCATACCCACAAGACTTAGAGAAAGAGGATGCCAAACATTTATTATTGCATGCACAGCCAGAATTCTGCTGTTTCCCCTCCAGGAATCTAAACAATAGGTACAAGCCCAGCCAGACTCACAGCACAAGCATGAAGTCATTTTTTTCATCTCTCTGTCTGGCAATATGCAGAAAGTCAGGAAAAAGTAGGCTGAAAAAGTTTCCAAGGCAAAGAACCTGAAAACCTTCTCTACAACAGGTACTGAGCAAGGCTCTGTTAACAGCAGTACTCACTTTTACATCAGAGAAACAAACACCTACTTTCATTTTAGCAGCCAACTGCCTCTTTTTCCAAACAACAAGGTAAAAAAAAGACTTGTTTCCTGAAACAAATTTCCTAAATATACTGAAAAATGAATCTGATAAAAGCTTTATACTGATAAAAGCTTTATTCTGTCCAAGTTAGAAAGGGGAGACAAAATGAAAAACCTGCAACAATTATTTAATCCAAAAGACAGAAGATTTCTACTGGTCATGGTGAAAAAGGAACCTAGAGCAATCCCAAATGACAAAGTACACAAAGGGGGTGATATTAGAGGAAGGGTGTTTTAGGGGATGAATGGAAAAGCACAGGCTTACAGAAAGGAAGCCTTTGAAAACAAAAACAAGGAAGAACACTGGAGTCCAGTGAAAGAAGGACAGAGGATACAGAAATGCTATCACACAGGAGAACTACTGTTTGTTAGAAAGGCACATTCACTTCCTTGTTTATCCGTAACTTGGGGGGGTTTTATAACAGAAGCATTTGGCCAATTAATGACAGCAAGGCTGTGAAACTTGCTAAACCTCCATCACTTAGTCAGTTATGCGACTACAAAATGCAAAGCCTGGTGTACCGCTATGTTACCACACCTGCATCTTCATTACAAGTTTTGCTTGCTGACTGGATCACCTTCATGAAAACTACAAAAAAAGTTCCAAATCAATGTAATGAAGCACTATCTTCTGGCTTCATAAGAGCAATTGTCTCTCATTTTTCCAGGGGAATAAGATAACCCCAGACAGGCAGGCATCTCCATAAGCTGCGAGGGATATCTTTTACTGTAAAGCACTCCAAAACTGAAGGATGTTTTTGAAGAAAGCAAATGATGAAAGGCTGAGAAGCCAACAAAGAGATACCCTTGACAGGAAATTTGTTTTGACAGCGACAGATCCTTCTGAAGTACCTTTTTGTTGCATGGCCACCATCAAGGCACCTCAGCCACTTTCGCTACTTGACTTGTTTTTAAAAAGGAAGAAAAATCTTTACTCTCAAGACCCAAACACACAGCTCCATTGAGTAGAAATTAACACAAGCAAATACACACCAGTAGCCTAGAGGTAGGATTGTCATGAATAGGGTGCAACTATCTATAAAAAACAAAGAGCTTAACAATGACCAGGAAAATAAGAATCTGAAGACTAAAAGAAATCCAGTCATGAATTCAAATATGATATAGGGAAATGGAAAGCTAAGGCACCTAAACTGATCTAATTTTGTCCTTTCTGAGGCCATAAAGAAACACATACACCTCAACTGCTCAGGAAAGGTCAGCTCAAAAGTAATTGATCTGGCTTCCAACAGCTTAGGAAAAAAGCAACAGCGAACCTTATCCAGGATACAGTTGGTGCTAGACTGCTAGGAAAGTAAAGACAGCCATCCAGTATGAAAAGGATGAATCCAACCCTCAAAAGAACTACTGCAGCAACAAAATAAATCTGAAATAACTTTTGCTACTGAACACAAAAACATGGGGAAGACCCAGCCTTTCAACATTATCAAACCTGCCACACACCATCAACTCAACCTAGCAGCCTGCCCACTCCAAATCCTCAACCTGTGCCACCAAAAACATCCACAGACGCTACTGATACATGATGATTTAAAGGAATCTTTGTGCCAACACTGCCTTGAAGAAGCCTTCCAGAAATAATACAAAACCAGTTAATAAATTACTTTCATCAGGGACAACTCCAATCTGAAAATCACCACCACCAGAAAACAGACTGGACTTCATGCAGATGAAATCTCTCCATGGACTACTGAAGTCAATGTTTCAGGAGGGGAACTGCTAAACCACCATGCTGTGGAAAACCAAACTCACAGGGACAGAACTGCCACTGGCGGAAAGGAAATGGCTCTCCCCAAACCAGGAGCTCCATACCTGGTCTCTCCAGACTGTTCTTCAATGGGAACATACAAAACATATTCCAAACAGGAGCCCACAGGTGAAAATACCTAACACTGGTGAGGAAAAAAACCACGGGCTCAATGACAAAACTGGTTTTACAGTTCAACTCCTTCCTTTCCTAGTTTACAAATCATGTGCATCTTACTTTCTCCAAGACATATGCACCTTTGTGCCTCCACTCCCCCTTAGAATCTCTTCTACTCCAAGGCTCCAACTTCTGTTACTCCCAAAATGGCCTGATACAAATCAAAAGTCTGAGCAACTTGTACATAGTTCTGAAGGTCCCTTTTAGGTTTGGGCTGGAAGAAAGGTCAGTGTACCTAAAATGTGTATTTTTTCCACCTGTACCAGTAAGTTCAGTGAAAGATATTAACTCTGCCAACAAATCTCCTCTCATCTAATATAAATTAACAGTACTCAGTGTATAAAAGAGCATCAGTGATTTCTTCTAGCTGCTAAAACTGAGGAGAAGGATACATTTAGCTGCTACATCAGCTGTATTGGATGCGTTGTACTTACTGCACTGATTCCACTGGTACTGGGAAAAAGCTCTGCAATAACCAAACTCAAAATAAAGGCAATTTTGAAAAAGACTTTGAATTTCTGAATGCAGACGCCCAGCCACATAAGCAACACAGACAGTGTGCTGGACCTTGACATCTGGCCTCAAGCAGAGCCAACACTTTCAGAGCAACATAAACACTCCTTTTCTTCCATTCCCCCTTCATCTGCATGGTGGCTGTGGACAGATCCACAGGAGGTAATACTAAGGGACTTTCTGCTACCAGACCTGTGTTGGCCACCACCTCAATTTCATCTAAGTAGATATAAGGCTTACAAACCTTAGTAAGATGCAAGGGGAATTTGTATGTATTGCTATATACAAAAATGTGCGAGTGGTAAAACTTCCTTCTTCTGAAGGATCACCACTGAGGAGAGGGATTTCTGTCTTAATATTCTTTCATGTAGCACTTCAGAATCATGATACTTTGCACTCAGTGAGCTCACTTGAGAGATCATAAATTCTCTTAAACATTAAAAGCTTAATAACAAATACCTGACCAGGAGATTAAGCCCTAATTTTCAAGACCAGAGTTCCAGACTTCACTACAACGAAATAATCTGTATCTTTGTTTGATGTAAATTACACACCAGCACATTCAATCCATTCAATTTCAGTTTCAGGAAAATAGGAGCAGTTTTCTCATCTGACCATAATTTGAAATGCTAAAAGCTTTTCCTACACCACTCTAGCATCCACACGTTGCAGCACACTACGTCAGCACCACAGGCAACATCCAGCGAACGCAGCTCTGCATTACATGCTCTGTCCAACCCACCAAAGTGGCAGAGACAACAAGAATCAGTATCAGGCAGAAGCTGGTACCATTCCAACACCGTCTTAATCTATCTAGGGAAATACTGGAGCCAGGGTTTTGAACAGCAACCAATCAAATCCCTGAGATAACCAGCAAATGCGTGTGTGCCGAGTCTTCCCAATGTGCTGCAATCCACAGCACAGCCTGAAAGGCCATTCACCAACCTCACAGAACAGGGGCTTGCTCCCACAGGAGCCGTGCCCGGCACCACGCCGCACTCCCCGCAGACACGACAGAAGGCTGTTGCATCTCCAGGTTCCAAAGACACCAGAAAAGGCAAGAGACACAAATGACCTCAAGCAAAATGTGTTTTCATAAGATCTCAATCCTAGAAAAAACATATGAGTTTGATGAGGTTTACTTTTTGGGTGATTTTAATTTCAGCTAAAACATTCTCAGGCATAAAGTTAAGAACAAGCTCACATTTTGTGAGGTGGGGATCTAAATTTCTTTTTTGGGGGCAAGTGATGAAGTACTTCCTTTTTGCTCTTACATGAAAGAAAAGCAGCAACTACCCCAATTTATTGACGCTGGAGCTTAAAACACGTATCACAAAAAAGATGTGCAATGGAACTATGGGCCAACAAACTAAAAAACCACTTTTCTTTCCCAGATTTGTCTCATATCTGATAGACATAAATTTAGAACCATGCAGCAGGTTTCTAATTTTCCAGAAAAACTAATGAGGAGGTCCATTCATACGCAGCCGCACGCTGAACACCACGCTGCCTGTTTTCAGTGTGTTTATTACCCACTGATTTCCTGTCATTGAAAAACTATCTTTAAGTCTTAGTTCCCTTTTGAGCTACTATTTCACTCCACAGACACAAAGGCAACTGTATCTGGAGAAACAAAATTAGTTATTCATTAGTGCACAGCAATTCCATACAACAGTAACACAAGCTAGGGAAGAATTTGAGGCAACTGAATCATATATCCAGTTAGAGGTAGGCAGGTAAAGAAAAGCAGAACTTTGCCAAAGGATTAATACTCCTAGTTTTGAAAGAGTAATAGTGCCTTTCTAACGAGCATTAAATACTTGACCTATACCTTGCCCAGAAAACAACAGATTCAGCAGCATTCCCTCAGGAGACATTCCTCATTACTAAGGACTAATTTGGTCATAACTTGGCATCAAAGCATCTTTTGGCAGTTTGTCTTCTATGCAGTCTGTGAGAATTTGCCTACTGAGGTAGGAGGCAAGAGTGCAAGAGGCCTTCTCTCCTCTGTTTCAAACTCTTAAGCAAGGAGAAATGTTTTCCCCTACCTGGAGTCCCCATCTTGATCTTCCGTGGTGTCACCAGAGCTATTTACAGCATATCGACTCCTGGGTTTATCTGAAGCCAAGAATAAAGACAACCTTTTCAGAGGACAATCTCCTTAAAGTGTGTTAAGAGAATATTTCTTTGTGCCCTTTAAAAAATTATCTGTAAGGCAGATCTGAAAAAAAATAGTATTAAAAGCAGAAAAAAAACTTTTTTTTTTTTTTTAGGTAGACGTACCAGTTCCTATTTCTTCTCTTCTCACTCAAAAACACATCCAAAAGATAGGAGAAGGAGGCTTTCACCTTCACAGGAATAAAGAGTAGAAAGCAAAACATTTACAGAAACTTTTCTCTCCAGTGCCAAGGAAGAGTTTGCAATTTGAGAACGAGTAGAAAATAAAATTCTGCCCAATTCATTTCCGTCATTATTGCTCAGGTTTCAGGACAACGATAACACTCCAGAAGCCCCTCCTGCAGTCACAGGTATCAAAATCCTTTACCAACAAAAAGCAGGAGGGAAGCAGCCAGACAAAAAAAAAAAAGCTCTTTTCAGCTTTTGCCTGTAAAAACAACAAGGGGTTTAAAGATGATTCTTTCCTGGCAAAAAGTGACTCATAAGCTAAACAGGGGTGTCGGACCTCTTGTGATGTATGGCAGTCAGTTGTCAAACAGACTCAGCACTCTGCAGCATCTTTAGGCCACAGACCAAGACACAGCAAAGGCGAGGTGGGACACTGACCCTGACCACAGCCACCCTGCCTCTGGCCCCCACGGACTCCTGGCTGCAGGCAGGTCCAAGTCTGGCCTGAGACTCTGTCCCAGATCTGGGAATGTCGAAGGAATAGGTATAGCCAATGCTGGCTCCACAGCAGCCAGCTGGCACCTGAGCAGTCCCATGTCCTTCCTATTTTCCAGATGAAGCCTCCTCCACCCCATTATTCAACACAAGGGACTAAAGTCTCTTCGTTTCTACCCATTATTGTTTAAAGATCATTCAGCATCTTCTGGATCCCCTCTCCCAGACTGGTGCCTTCACTTCCCACCCTGCCTCCTCCTCCACCTACAGCTCTTAAAATCCACACCTCTTCAGACGGTCCACGAACAGCAACCAGGCACCGGGTCAGTCGGTACCAACACCTGGCACTAACCTGGCTCCATTACTGTGGGGTGTGAGGAGGGCTGTGTGCAGGGTGCCAGGCCCTCGCGGAGGGTATGATGTATGTGAGGGGTGCATGTGCGAGGAGTGCAGGGCACCTGGGTGTACGAGGTACGTGAGGGGTGCCAGGCCCCCAGGGAGGGTATGAGGCGTGCGGGACTGTGCCAGACCACCACAGGGGGTGTGAGGGATACGGGGGTGCCAGGTCGCCGCCGCAGTCCCCGGGTCGGGCCGGGCCGGGCCTGGCCCCCGTGGCGTCGCGCACTTACTGGCCTGTGCGGCGGGGTGCTCGGCGCCGCGCTGGAAGGGGAAGCGGAAGAGCAGCTTGTTGCCACGGCTGCCCGAGCTGACCAGGATCACGCTGATGGGGCTGGTGCTCTCGCCCATGCCGGCGCGGAGCGGCCTGCACCGGCCTGCAGCGCAGGAAGGCCGGCTGCCGCTGCCGGCTTCCGCTTCCGCCGGGCCCGCGCCCGGCTCCCGGCTGCCGGCGGGGCGGAGCGGCCGCTGCGGATGCGGAGCCGGCGCCGGAGTCGGCGCCGGGGGCCCGATCCCGGTCCCGCTGCGGGGCCGGTAGCTCGGGGCCTGCCGGCTCCGGGCAGATGGCAGCCGGCCCGCAGCGTCTCACCACGCCTCCCAGCACCTCCGCAGTCCCGGTCCCCAGTACAGCCCAGTGCCCCCAGTTCAGATCAGCACTTCACACACCCTACCCCCCAGCACTCCCTTCAGTCAGACCGGTGCCCCCAGTTCAGACCAGCAGCTCACACACGCTCCCAGCACTCCCCTCAGTCAGCCCAGTGCCCCCAGTTCAGACTAGTACTTTCCATGCATACTAGTCCCCATCCCACACACGTGGACTCCGGTCCCTGTTCCCAGTTTATTCCAGTGCTTCATGTGTCCACAAGCAGCACCTTCCATCTCAGCCTGGTGCCCCCCTACAGCCCCAGCATGGCCCCAAGCCTCAGTTCAGCCCCACATTCAGCTCGCCAGCCACAGCTCCAGCCCTGGAGCCCTTGTGCAGTGACGGTCAGAGCCCTGGGCTGCCTGTTGCCATTTCTTGGGGTCATTTGTTGCCTTTCAGACAGTTTAGGCATTAATGCCTCCAGGACTTTACAAAAAGCTGGTGACAGGCAGCAGCAAGGGCTCATGGCTGCCTCCAGGGTCGGCCATCACAGGGTGCCCGCAGCAGCCCTGCCATGGAAACTGTCTCTCCACGCTGGTGGAAAGCCCCGTGCTCATCGGGTGACCTCAGGGCGCTTTACAGCACTGGTACAACTTGGCCTGTGGCTCCTCTAAACATACTCCTGCCCTTAGATCAGCAAGGGGAACGTTACTTCCCCTGGCAGCTGTCCTGCTGCCTCTGTCTTACTTTGTGTTTAACTGAGACCAGAAGTTATCAGCAAGTATATTAGAGGATGTCCTGAGGTTTACGTGCAAAATCTTCTGCGTTTGATTGCATTATTTAGACATTTGAATGTGCTGAGATATCCCCGCTCTGGATGTTGCTCTGCGAGACCCCCGGGGAGATGGTGCCGAGGTGGGTGTCTGAGGGGGGAGATGAGCACGTGTGGTGCGGGTGTAATCTGTGGGGCCATTCTCCACAAGGCCGCCGATAACAATTGAAGTGAGAAAAGGTGTAGCTGAGGGGAGAGACTTGTCTAAGGGTGATTAAAGAGCAGTCATATTATCTCGGCAGAGCATTCCTCATGTGACAGCGCTGGGCACCTACGTTAAAATTTCCCAGTGTGACTGCTTTGGAACATAATTTAACTTTCTTAAATAATAAATTACAGACATATTTGTAAATTCTGGCTCTTGGAGGCCGTAGTTTAGTTAAAGTTGTTGCAAGTTCTTTGAGCATTGGTTGGAAATTAAAGAATAAAGCCAGGAATTAGATTCTACTTTTAAGATTTTCAAAGCCTTATATGTCCCAAACTTCTCAGATGTATGTGCCACCTTACCCACAGAATTCCCCTGGAGGGCAGGCAGTCCCCATGGAGAATACAGGCCTGTGGGGAAAGCTATCCCTCATCTCACAGTGGGGCCATTCAGTCAGTCTCTGGATTTATAGTCAGGGCTGATGGAAATTATAATCCCACTGTTATAACAAGCAAACTGGCCTGTTGTTCACTTCTGCCCTTTAAAATGAGAAACTCTGGGAACCTGCTTTTGGAACAGGATTTAAAAAGGCCTACGTTAATAATAACAATCACCTTTGGTGACATTTCACAGCTTCATGACAAAGATTCATCATCTGAGCAAGGGTGGACATTCTGCTATGGGTCTGTGAATCATAATTATGAGAAGCAACAGTAAGAAAGGAAGGCAGGTCTGGTGGGGTTTCTCAGAGGACACAGTTTGAGTATCTATCCTGTGACAGAGGAACACCAGCAATCATGTTGTCCAACCTTCTGCATTGATGAGGCCAGACCTCCACCCTTCACTACCCTGTGGGAAGCTGGAGCACTGAGATGGAGGAATTTGGCTGAGAGGTCCATGCAAGGACAGAGATGGTCACTCTTCATGTCACACTGTGGGATGTGGCCAAGGATCATGCTTCTTCCACCAGTCACATTCCTAAGGAGTTCTCACAACTGTCCACAGTGCAGCTCTGATCCTGGGCAAGAGATGAGCTCCTTCTAGCAAACCACGGTCATCTTTTGTCTCCTCTGCTTTTGTGACAGTGCAAGAGTAACTCTCAGAAAAGAAATTCAAATTCCATAAAATGTTCCATGATGACAAACTCTTCTGTGCATCACTCTGATCATTGTGCCTACACAGACCTTCATCCCACAGTGATGAAGGATCAATGGTCAGGTTAAACAGCAGGCAGCAAAATAGGAAGGAGTCCTGCTGGCCTCTGCCTTATACCTGGGTATAGCTGGGTCACAGTCACTTCCCTCAGTGATTGAGTGACCTCTGATTAAAAGCACTCTCACTGAGGAGAGCTTGGGGCACAGCCATGCAGCGAGTGATGTAAGAGGCAGGACTTCAGGGAGAAGACCAAAACACTGTATAAATGTATTATGTAACAACAGCATCTTTATTTTAAAAATATTTTTTTCTATGGGAAAACTGCAAGTTTTTGAAATGTGTGTAGGAATGGATGATAAATGCAGCCTCCCTTCGTAACTCTACCCATGTGAGCTCTATAAGCTGAATATTGCCTGCTGCCCATGCCATCAGAGGCACTTTTAATGGGACACAGCTCTGCACTGTATCTGTGGAGCCAGACAGAGTTAGCTCTGGGTTTTCCATGGACATGTATCAAAGGGAGGATATACAAAGAGCACTCTGATAACATTCCTTACGGTAAAGTGATTGTCCCCCCCTGGATCTCAAGTGAGTCCCATCTTGTATCCCCTCTTAAAGTACAGAGGGAAGCAAATTACACAGCTACCCAGCCAACAGGCAGGAGGGCTGAGGAGGGAGCGGTGGTGCCAGACACAAATTAAATCCCAGATGAGGTGACCTCCACAGATGGGGTGTTAATACAAGACCACCGAACCCAGACATGATTGCAGACCAAGAAGTATCAAATGCTTTGTGCCTGCCCTTTGGGAAAGCCCACGGTTCCTCCTGCTCCATGTGAAAGATGACACTCAGGCTTAAATCCAAAGCCCTGTGCAAAGCATAAGGAGTGGGTCAGAGCACTTCTGTGAGTGCCACTGCAGCCACCAGGACACTGGGGACACCAGCAGCTGCTGTCTGATCCCATCTCTACCACCTCTCTAGCACTACTGGTTCCCTCCTACATGATGGTTCCCTCCACATGACATGGTGGCAGAGCCACAGCACGAGGAGAGTCGGGTCTGTTTTAGTGAATGTATCGACTCTGGGCTGAGAGCCCCGAGGTTCCCCTGCCCAACAGCATAGCACAGCCTCACCGTGGTTCCCAAGAGAGACTCCAAGTTTGGTACATGCTCCTGTGTGACATTTAAGGCAGATGAGTGGTGTGATTGCACCCCAATTGCTACTTCAGTACAGATACCCATAGTCTGGACGTATTTGAAAGCACTCATGACCTAAGTATCATTAGATCCCTAGAAGGGCTTTCCTCTTAGTAGGACAGCCATGTCTGGAGAACGCTTTCTGTAACAGTTGGTAGCACTGCTGTGAAATACAGACATGTCTTGGCGAGGGATCTGGTTTCTATGTATCAACCTTCTTCACACAAACATGCAAGGCTAGTTGGGCAGAGGACACTATCTGACCTCTCTGACTGTACCAGCCAGCTTTCCATACAAGGCTGCCAGCACTCAGCCGTGCGTACGGCTGCTGTAGGTTATCAGCGTGGCAGAGAGATTTACCTCTGCCTTGTGTGCTGGCAGGATACTCATTCCCTGAGGTTCAGCAGCAACCATCTCCAGTAGGGTATTTCTTTGGCATTTTGCCCACTTATCTGTGATTACAGACTTGTGCTGGTCTTCCCTTTACTTGTTTGGTCCTTCACCCATCAAGTGTGTCCATGCCCTGAAGACATCTACTGTGGGACCAGGTTTTCCCATGTGTATCCAACATGTAGCACTGTGCATGCCAGCACTGGCTGTGGTGCTGAGGGCTATTGTACTGAACAAGGGATAATTAACATGAAGATCACACCTCTAGATATCAAGGATGTGCAGTATAAGACACTAAATGATAGAAAAAAAAAAGTCTGACTGGGCTTTTTCACACACACATGCTTTTTTCTAGGACCCTACTCAATTCCATGAGGTCCCTCTCTCTGTATCTATAGCAATCATTCTTATTGGTGCTGTTATAAGCAATACCAGTTGTGGAGTGTGTCCCTAATTCTTTGCAAGAGACTGGCAAAGTGAAGTCCTGGCAGTGCTGAAGCAAATGGCAAAATCTCCACTGATTCCCACAAAATCAGGGTGCTGCTCCCTCTCCGAACTATACTGCACATCTCCCAGCCTGTCCCCAGTGCTACTTAGGAATCATTTTATAAGAAATATTGGACCACGTGGCAGCCATGTATACTGGAAGTGTATGATATGGCACAGTAAGGCCCAGTCTTGTGTTCGCAGCTGTGAAGCAAAGCAGAAAACGCAGATTATTCTCCAGGCTCCTTAGTATGTTTGAAATCCATATGCTCCTCAGCTTAAAGATGTGTCCTAATGCTTCATCACTGGAATTTTCCAGCATTATCTCTCTGTTCATGTACCAATATGTGTCCAGACAATTTCTTTGGGCCATGCGGCCATTATGTTAAGAAGCAAGAACTGATAACGCCAGCAAGCGAGGAGGCCAGTGCACTGATCCTTGCTGAAGTAGGCATTGTTTCACAGGGAGATAAGAGTCTCCCACCTCCATGGGTGGGCCTCTGGAGTGACCAATGAGCATGGACAGGCACCAAGGTCTGCTCTCCCCTTCCTCTTTATAATCAGGGCTGCCAGAACGATGACTCCAAACCTGCTCTGAGCGTTTATTGCAAGGAGCCTGAGCCCACACCCTCCCGCACAATGACGCTGACTCAAGCTGAGAAGGCCGCTGTGGTCACCATCTGGACAAAGGTGGCTACCCAAACCGAAGCCATTGGGACAGAATCACTGGAGAGGTAAGTCCCCCAGAACCCCTTCAACAAGGGTTCACTCCTCTGGGTTTGCTGTTAGGACACAACTCGTGTAAAACTTGCATGAGTGAGAGCCCACCAGGACTGGTGAGAGTTGACAGATGACCGCTGTGCTCTTTGCTATGTAATTTTCTGGAATGTTATCTGTGCTACTAAATGCTAACAGATGGCTTCAAAATTTTACAGCAAAACATATTTTTCTAAGCAATTCTAATGGTTTATTTCCCATTACAGCAGTTGTGAAGAATTCATAGCTGGGAGCCCGGGAGGAATTCAAAGTCATTCACACTCGGTGTCCTGAAATAAGATTATTACTTTTAGGAAACAAACTTGAAGTGATTTATTGTACAAGTGATGCAATTTCTCTTGCAATTTCTAGGCATTAAGATAATAGCTATCCACTGAATTCACTGGATACTCATGTCTCATTGTTCCAGTTGATAAGTAATAGTTAAGAAACAAGACAACTGGACCCCCCACATGAAGTACAGCATAATGATACAAAATTCATACTAATTAAGCAAGTTGGCACAGAAGGGATGATAATCTGAAAACTGTTCAGAAATTATTATGTTATTCAAGGTTATTTACATGTTATTTACAGCTCCATATAAAGCACTATGATGCTCCTTCCAGGACTCCAAGTACGACTGGTATCAGTTCTGGTTTGTTCAGCTTGTATTGGTTTGAAGGTCCTGCAAACCAGCTCACAACATAACATAGGAAATGTTGTGACAGTTTGGGGCTACTATATGTTTAAAAAGAAAAAAACAACCCAAGGCAAAAAAACACATTAATTATTTTTACCATTTCATTCATTTCCAGTATGTACAGATTAGCCCATTGTCTAATCTGCACATACTACAGAAGAGGTTTAAGAGCAGAAAGATCTTCCTGACGCAAGCTTCAAGCTCTCAAAGCTCTGTTAGAGCCACTGAAGGAATGCACTTCTGTAACTGTCAGGTTCATGTAGCACTTACTCGGAGGTTTTTCCACCTCATGCATGCCATTTCCACTGCTGAATCTCACTCTCATGTTCTCCTCCAGGCTTTTCTACAGCTACCCCCAGACGAAAACCTATTTCCCTCACTTTGATCTCAGCCACGGCTCAGCTCAGCTTCGTGGTCATGGCTTCAAGGTCATGAATGCCATCGGAGAAGCTGTGAAGCATGTTGATGACATTAGAGGTGCTTTGGCCAAACTCAGTGAGCTGCATGCTTATATCCTCAGGGTGGACCCAGTGAACTTCAAGGTGAGTGAGCACAGAGACTTCCAGGGATGAAAACTGCTATCGTAGAATTGGAGGCCACGGATCATTTTGGCTAACGGCAGCTTGATCCCTGACTGCACTACACAGCCTTGTCGTTGCTTATTCTTCACCTGATTTTTAACCTGAGATTGGATCTTTTAATGAAAAATGTGGTTAAACTCAAACAAAGAACTATTCAGGGGACTCCTGTGGTTTGTGTTAGAGAGGCTTGACTCTCTGCTGCCTTTGTTGTAATTTATGTATCTCCCTCTAATGTCAGGGTACATCACCTGTCTTGAACAAAGTCTTTCTAAATTCTAAACATTTCCACTTTGTTGCATTTCCCTTTGGTGAAGAAGGAAGGGACATTTGGAAGAAAGTGGGATCAAGCAGTGCCTTTTGCCCTATACCAAAAGCAACACTGCTTCTTCACACAAAGCACCAGGCAGCAGCGCTAACTGGTTGGGATACGTAGTGCCCAAGGTCCAATGCAGACCCCTAGACTGATATCCATTACCAACTATTATGGATTTCATCCTGTTTTTCCTTACAGCTGCTTTCCCACTGTATCCTGTGCTCCGTGGCTGCCCACTATCCCAGTGACTTTACCCCAGAGGCTCATGCTGCGTGGGACAAGTTCCTGTCCAGTGTTTCCTCTGTTCTAACTGAGAAGTACAGATAAATGGCCCCCACAGAGGGTGAGGGATGCACATCCATGGTGCATCCCAGCTGCCAGGCTCTGGGGTATTCACCCTTTCTATGCAGGGGCTCAGTCATCTACAAAATCAAATAAATAATTCAAATGTAAGCTATGATCTCTGTGCTTTAATCGCCGTATGTTCCACCTACACCTCACTGTTCAGGCACGGGTGTTCTGAACTGTCTACTCAATACGGAGGGGGGAAATAGTAAACTGTTTAAATTCATGTACTAATTCATGTGCTAAGCTGTGTAAATTCAGTAGGAATAACAATATTCAGTGTCAATAACATAACATTTAGCAGAAATCACAACAGACTAGAAACCTGTTACTGCTACTGCTCACCAAAGGTATATACACCACAGACTGTTTCCAGACTGACCAAGAAACAGTCTGTTACCCTGCTAGGATACTGAATGGACTCGGGCTTTTTGCTTGGCCTGTCCAAACCCCCTCACAGCTTGTTGTGAACAAAACCTGAAATGCCATATTTTGTGATGTGCCTAGTGTAATGCTGGGCGTTTTCTTCTCATGCTCTATGTGGTATGGACAAGGTATGAGATGTACTTCATATACACCTTGGGCTATCACACCTGCTAGACAGGTTTAGTAAGGAGACCATCTCCTCAGCTTGACATTTCTTATTTTTATACAGGGAACTTTACATGCATTTGAAATTTGGCAATACTAGTGGCCGTGGGAGATCAGTGTTGATAGCACCTGGGGGAGAATAGATTCCCATGGTTTCTCTGGAAAGCAGCAACAGGGAAGAATACAGAACTGAGGTCACTGTGGGGAGTGCAGGGGTCCTCCACACATACCTGTGGTGAGTTAAACCCAGTGGGCAGCTAAGCACTGCACAGTTGCTCACCCACTTCACTCCTCGGTGGGATAAGGGGAAGAGGAAAGGAAGAATAAAAGCAAGAAAAATTTGTGATCAAGATCAATTAAACAGATAGAAATAATTGTTTAGTAAGTGAAGGATAAGTGGAAGAATATGGAAGAAAATAAAACAAAAGAGGTGATGCAAAGGTAATAACTCATTGCTTCCCGTGGGTGGACTCATGCCCAGGCAGTTCTAAGCCTAAAAAGATGTGTTCCCCCCTAAAGCTCCCCCAAACCCTCTCTTTTCCCTTTTATTGCTGAGCATGGTGTTATATGGTATGAACTATATCTTCGATTAGTTGAGGTCTTCTGCCTGGCTGTGTCCCCTCCCAGTGTATTACACATCCCAAAATCTGCCCCTGGGAAGGGCAGAATGAGAAGCAGAGGCAACCTTGATGTGCAAACACTGCTTGGCAAAAGCCAGAACATCAGTGTGTTATCAGAGCTGGTTTGGTCAAAATTCTAAAACACAGCACCACATGAACAGCTGGGAAGAAAATTATTAGGTTACATTCACTGTCCAGGTCTGGCTCAGAGGACTTTGGACAGGAAAAGGTGGGTGCAAAATTTTAAGCACACCCTGAACTGGCACTGCAAGCTGTGATCCTCATATAATTTACAAAACTGTGGGGCTGTGTGTGAGCCATGGGGAGAGACTGTGAGGAAGCTCTGAAGCTACCAAATTGCTCTAAATGAGTCACCCAGTGTATGTCAGCAGTTTTTAAAACATTCCACATTCATGGGTCTCGGGTAACTGGAATGCTTAAATCCACAACTTCGATGGTAGGTCAGCATCTGGTGTGTCCCTCACCCCAGATTTGTACCAGTGACTTTGTACAGAGTCTGAGCAAAAGATGGGACATTCACCAACCACCATATCCCCTGTGGGACGTCCCAGCGTTTATGGGGAGAGGCAGAAGCACACACTGGGATGGGAAGGAGGGAAGATGCCCATGCCTGACAAGTATTACAGGATGGACTTTGGGAAGACCATGCTCCCAAAAAAGGAGTATCTTCCCTGCTCAGGTTTCTCCAGGCTGATGGAGAGATGATGTTTCTCATGGTAGATCCCCAGCACGACCCAGGAGGGCTTGTCCATGGCTCCCGCTCGGAGGGCCGCAGCACTTCAGGCAGAGAGGGGCTGAGTGCACCGGAGGCTGGAGGACATGAAGGGCCAGGGACATGTGGGGCATCCCCCCTGATACCCATGGAGCCCAGAAGGACCCTGGCCAGCCAAAGGGTGTGAGGCTGATGCAGTGGGGCAGGGAAGGGCAGATGGGCCCCCTCAGGGCCTCCTCAGGGCTGGGCCCCCTGAGACAGTAGGGGCCTCCCAAGGCAGCACTGCAGATGCTCCCTGGGCCCAGCGGCCATGGGCCCCCCACCCCTCAGCGCCAGGATAGATAAGATAAGGCCAGGGCGGAGGTGCTGTCTGCTATAAGAGGGCGGCCCTGCAGGCACTGCTGCCACTGAGAGCAGCCCATTGCCACCAGCCGCCACCATGCTGACCTCCGAGGACAAGAAGATGATCCAGCAGATCTGGGACAAGGTGCAGGGGCACCAGGAGGACTTCGGAGCTGAGGCCCTGACGAGGTGCAGGCTGGACCCAGGGATCCTATGGGCAAGGGGGGTGAGTGGGTGGGAGCCCCACGGGGGGTTTGCGGGAGAGGTCTAGCTGGGGATCAGTGTCACTGACTGTCCCATTCTGACAGGATGTTCACAGTCTACCCCCAGACCAAGACCTACTTCCCCCACTTCGACCTGTCACATGGCTCCGCTCAGATCAAGGCACATGGCAAGAAGGTTGCGGCTGCACTGGTCGAGGCTGT
>WUAM01000264.1:1543673-1561747 GCA_024336885.1 Actenoides hombroni
GGGGGGGGGGGGGTGGGGGGGGGGGGGGGGGGGGGGGGGGGGGGGGGGGGGGGTGGGGGGGGGCTCCGCAGGGATGCTTGGGGGCAGCTTTGAGATGCTTTGCAGAGGACAGAGCTGGGACAGAGGCACAGAGGAGCTGGGCTGAGGGTCTTTGCTGCCCATCCAGAGGCCGGTGGGGTCCTGAGGGGCAGAGGCACCGGTGGGAAACCAAGCAGGTTACATCAAAACGAGTGGAGCCCTGAGTGCCACGCAGCCCTGGGAGATGGTCTGAGTCCTGCAGCACCTGCCCAGGGGTGGCTTTGAGGTGGCTTTGTGATTTGGGTGCTCGGGGGCTCCATGAACTGTCTCTGGAGAAGCAGCACTTGTGTTGGGTGCCTCAGAGCAGCGAGAGGTTAGGGCTGGACCCAGAGGGGTTTTGGCTGTGTTTGTGGTGGTGGTGGTTGTTTGGCTTGGTTTTGCTTTGTTTTCAGGTTACTTTACTTCCAGCGCATTAAGGCAGCTGTGTGAGAACCGGGGTTTTGGCAGAGCAGTGGGATGGTCTTCGTTGTGGTGCTGGGGGTCTGGGTTCTCTGGGGACCATGGCTTCCCCTGCAGAGGGTCAGCCAGTGGGTGCAGTGATGGAGAGGTTTGGGAAAGTGAGGTTCTTTGCCTACTTCACCCCGTCACAGAGGTAGGCTTGTGCCAGCAGTGGCTATCCACTGTTGACAGTTGTTTTCTCTTCCTCATAGTCTGCAGAGCTGCTCTGTGGAATTGAAGGGTGAAATGGCCTTTTGCCTCAGGCCCACCCTTCTCTGGCATCTTGCTAGCTGGGTTCTCAGCCCTGGAGAGGTACCTTGTGCTCAAGGTGTGGTGTTTGGTTTATCTCGGCGCCGTTCTGCCAGCTGGGGTAATGCCTCTGGAGGGTCAGGTCTAGGCACCAGTGGAGATCAGTGCCTGCCCAGAGGAGTGAGAGGTCCCCTTTCTGGAGCATTTGAAGATGGGTTTTTCACCTGGGCTAAAGGAACAGGGTTTCTGTTATGTTATAAATGACCTAACACCTTGCCCTACAGCCGTGTCTTGTCCAGAGTCAGACTTACTGCCATCTGTATAGCTTTACAGAGCCTGTGCTTTGAAATGAGGGCTTCATCCTTTTGATGGGAAGCCCTGAAACCAGCAGTGAAGGTATCATTTCCTAAAAGTACCATGAGATCATCCTTGAACAAACAGATCCAAGCTGTTGCAGGTGCTTCTTTATTCTGAAATTCAAATAATGCGTCTCCTCTCTGCATTTGTGATTCCACGTTTTGTTTCTTGTCTTAAAAACACTTTTCAGTTTTGCATAATATGCTTGAAATCTGTTTATTTGAAATCTGCATGGGAGAGGATGAAAACAACATCCATTTGACAACTCCCTTGTTCAGTTTCACATCATGGGACAGTCAAGTGGGACTTTCCAGGTGTTGCCGTGCTGGTGCAGAACACGCTGAATAGAAGGGGACAAACACGTACGGAGCGCAGCAAATATTAGAGTACGCTGTCCCAATGCAAATGGGCTGCTGGAGCACACGCCTTACCAGCGGTGACCTGTCTTTCTGGCTTTTCTCTGCTGATACTTAATTTATCTGCCTGTGGCATTTCCTTGTCAGCCCAGGCGGAGGGTGCCCTGGGTGCAGCGCTCAGGTGCCCAGCACAGCAAAGCCTGCGGGCGAGGGCTCGGCTGGCTGTTGCCATGAGAAGCTGTTTGTGAGCGGACTTTGTCCGTGCCGGGGTTCTGTTGGTACAACCACAGCTGCTGCTAACCTGGTGGCAGGCAGGACACGGGCAGGGCAGGGCTGCCTGCCCTTTGCCGGTTACTGGGCTTGAGTTCTCTCCGTATAATTGACCAGTCCTTAATAAATAGCACCGCTGGTGACTTCAGTTTTCAATTTTGCAGCCTGCCCGCCCTCTTCTCCCCAAAACCCACACAAATCATGCTTCAGCTTTGTGAGGACGTGCTGGATGGGTGGTGACCGTGGCTGTTGGCTGTGCAGAGCCCAACAGCTGGTGGGGTTAGAGCAGCTTGCCTCAAGGTAGGAGAGCTTCACCCCATGCAGACTGTCTGATAGGACCTGTTGTGTGGAACAGGATCAGGGCTCTCCCAGTTCTAGTCACACTTTGTGTCTCTCTACCCTCATCCTGTGCTCAAACATCTCCATGGACTTCCAGAAACAAACATGCTGTGTGCATGTGGAGTGCAGCTGGGGGTGTAGGCACCACCAATTAAAGACTTCTCCCTTCTGTAGCTCCTGTGTGTGACATGTAACTGGGCTTGTAGGGGATCGCAGCCAGCTCTTGTCTGTAGTAACCCACGCGCTGTGCTGGTGTTGCAGCCGGAGAGCCTTTGCTTGAAAAGCCCCTTTTGTGGTCTCGGCTTCTTGCTGGCCTAGAGAGCAGTGACGTGGGGACTGCAGCAGGACAGCTCTGCCCACGGGCTGCGGATGTCTTACTGTCCTGCTCAGAGCTCAGCCTTCCCCATGAGCTCGCCTGACCCCGTGCATGAAGGTACTGCAAGTGCCGCTCCCTTGGCTGGACGCCGTGGACTTGTGGCCGGGGCAGCCCCTGCGGCGAGGCGATGTGGCCACACTCTTCCTCCACGAGTGAATCCTCCAGTTGGCTTGCGTGGCTGGTATTTCTTGCTTTCCTGTTTCCTCCTTTCCTTGTTGGGTTTATAGGGTGCCCCGAGGCTTTGGCTTGGTAATTTGCCAGGAAATTAAACTCGTGATTACTGTTCCTGTCTTTGTAGCACCAGGCCAGCCTGTGTCCTGCTTTGGGGCATGCATCGTAGTTCCTCCTAGGATTAGGTTCCTCTTGACACAAAGTACATCCCAAGGCTCTGGTCCTGCCTGAGGACTGGTTTCCTGTTTCTTTGGCATCTTTCTCAGGCTCAGTTGGGTCCAGTGTGTTTCCAACATGACCCTGTGCAGTGCTGGAGGAAGGCAGGTTAACCAGCACTTGCTGCTTTATTCTCTGGTAGAAATGAGGAATCTGTGCCTGAAAGCTGTCGCAGTTTCTCCCTTCTCCAGGGAATTCCAGAGTAGAAAAAGAGCATCTGGGAGGACTTGACATAGATGTAAAGACACGTTCTTCTACTCCCTTGCTGAGTGTTAGGAACTTTGTTTTCAGGTGGGTCTTGGCTCCACTGTCTCCGTACAGTTTGCCCCCTTCCCAACCCTGGTGTGATGTTTCTTTTCCATCCTTGAGCTGCAGTCTTGCTGGTTTCTTGTTGACAATAACACTAAAATATATTTTTTTCAGGTGAAATTATCATCAGGCTGGGGGTGATCTGTAGGTATAGCTGGGCAGATGGGTGGATGGAGGGTCTAGCTAATCCTGATGTCACTTTGACTGAACAGATGTTGTCCTCTTGCATGACCTTTCAGCCTACCCCAGGGCTGTTCTCGCTATCCCAGCAGCCTTTCTTTCAGGTAGGAAAATCTTTAGACTTTGAAGGGTATGTCTGAAAGCAGAGGTAGGTTTGCAGCTCATGAATTTTTATCACGTTGCATGTCACAGGAAGGTGACGTGTTGCGCGGTACCTGTGTCCTGAGCTGGCTAAGACCAGTAACATCAGCCCATGCACCCAGCAGAGCCCGACAAGGGCACAGCTCTTGCCTTTTGGCACAATAAACTGCTGCTGGTGCCTGGAGCACCCCTGTGCTACCTGCACCCATCTGCTCTGCACCATTTGCCCCAGGGTTTGCTGCTTCCTACTCCATCGCCTTTTCTGGTGCCGTCAACTTTTCCTTTTGACCTTTTCTTCCTCCTCCTTGATGTCTCCAGTGACCTGCATCTTCAGAGCACATCTCATGAAGCATAGTTAAGGAATCTCTTAGTGCTCTCTGGTTCTGGGTGACAGTTTTGTAAGCAGGGTTGTGGGCGTTCCTGGCTGGAGGAGTGACATAGATCACCACAGGGACTGGGATGAGAAATCAGGGACACAAAGGGCTCCTCTACAGGAACCTTCAAACTCTTGTGTGCGTCTGTGGGTGGGTGTAGCTCTGCAGCCTGCTCCCAGCAGCCACCCCAGCCACTGCTGTGCTCTCTCCCTTTCAGACTCCCTCTATGTCTCCGAGTACTTCTCTCAGAGCGCACAGAAGCTGTCCTTCTACAGCTGGTATGGGAACGCCAAACTCTTCCACTTCCATGTGCCAGAAGACACTGTGCTGCTTCGCTGGCTCCTGCAAGCGTCCCGGGGGAAAGGACCTGAGTGTACCGACATGGAGATCACAGTGTATGTGTATCCCTGGGCTAGGGCTTGCCCACGTGGGCTTCCTGTCCTTCTCTTGTCCTTCCTGCTCATGGCTGTGGTTGACTGGTTGGTTGTAAGAGTCTGGGCATCTGTTCCCCAGTTGTACCAGCCATCGTTTCTTAAGGTACTAGCAGTAAATCTGTGTTTAAACCTGTAGGAGTATTTCATGTTACCAGTGGATCTGGGGCTGTCTGTCAGATGTGGCATCTAAGAAATGCCTTAAGAAACTGTGAAGAGAGCTTCACAGTAAGGCTGGTGTTGCTGCTCATGAGCAAAGGTGTTCCAGGACCTCTCTGTGCATGGCAGGTTCCTGTGCATGGTAGCAGAGAACGTGGCAGGACTACAAGGGTCTTGAGAGGACCAAAACCAGATGGAGATGGACAAATTCCCCAGTACAGAGGAAATGAAGAGACTGGGGACAGTTTGTGAGGGATGTGACTGTGTGTGGAGCAGATAAGAGAGGAACACTGAGTCTTTCAGGAGAAAATTGCTAACTCAATGCCATTGAAAGAAATGCTGCTTAAAGCAATGAGCTGTTGGAGGATTTGAGGTAAAAAACTTGCAAGACTTTGAGCTGTGTCTTGGGAAGGCACCAAGTTTCCTGAGCAAGTTGTGCCCATGGAGACACATGGGTCTCTTGTGCCCACTCCACAGAGGTTTCGGGACTGACTGAAGTTGCTTGGCTTGCACTTCCCTAGGCACAGGCTAGTGCTCTTAGTTGCTCCAGATCAGCCTGGCACAGATGATCTTCCTACTTCCTAGAAAGGTTTCCAAGAGTCCAGGGATGTCAGGGACAAGGCACAGCTAAACTCTACCCTAAGAAATAAAAACCAGCTCAGCTACTACATAAATTTCTCGCACTTTACTCAGCTGCCTGCTTTTCTGCCACTTCAAACACTGGGCTGCTTATCTGGAAAGCAGAAGTGCTGGTGTACTGAGGTCGGTCACATGGACCTTCCTCAGTGAGCATCTCTTTAGTCTGCCTGCCTGCCCTCCTTAGAAGAGGAAATAGGGAAGATGCAGATCTTAGCTAGAAAATGAAAGCTTTTTGTTGAGGATTTAGCCTATATGGGGAATTTGCTAATGGTTATAAAAAAGGAGTAGTCTTGTGGCTGGGGCTTAACCTTAATAAGTGTGGAAATTTGCTTTCAGGCCTGATGGAACCATGTAAATCCTTATCTTAATAAGCAGCCAAGTTAAACCAATCTCCAAATAAATCCCAGATAAGCTAATAGCAGCCAGTCCTCACCAGATGAAAATGATGGCTCCTGTGGTCCACTTGAAAAGTTGGGGGGTTTTCAGCCTGCTCCCTCTCCACTCCCAGGCCAACCTAGCTGTCCACTGATCAGTTTGTATCCCAGTTCACCTTGCCAGTGTCTTCACATCCCTCGATTTATTTGCATTCCGGTTTCTCTCGCAGGCACTTTCGTTACGGAGCCCCTCCTGTAATTAATCCGCTGGGCACTCGTTTTCCTGCAAATGCCACCATCCGTCCTTCCTATAACATAAGCATCACTCTGAGCAGCGCCGTGCAAAACACCACCTTTGTGAATGTCACCACCCCTGCTGCCGGAGACTGGTTCATCGCTGCCCATCTCCCGGAGGCTGCTGGCAGGATTGAAGTGAAGGTGAGGGTCCTGGTGAGCTTCTCAGCCATCATACTCTGCCCAGTGTGTCTTGCCACAGCTGACCCATCTGCTCTTTCCTCCTGCAGGGTTTCTCCACCCCGTGTCCCTATATATTCCAGGCAGATATGTTTGTGCTCAGACTCACTGACATGCCTGTTCTGGAGCCTGGTGTTGCCATGCCACAAACAGTCGTCTCACCGGCTAAGCCGCTGCATGTCAAGTGAGTGAGAGCAGTGGATGGAAAGACCTGGGGCAATGGTGGAGTGGGATTTCCCATGCGTGCTGCTTAGGGGAAGCCACTGTTGATCCTGCATGGGGCTCTAGCTGAGGGTCTCCAAGCCTGTTTGTCAAGCCGCCTGCAGTAGAGCAGGGTTTGCACACGAATGCCCTTCTCTGACTCTTCCCAGATGGTCTTAGAAGTTCAACTGTGGGAATTTTAGCTCCTTGAGACGTTTACCTTGGGAAGGATTTTCAAAACACCAACCAGGGCAGTTCAGTTCTACTGGTTTGGGCTGGGGGAGAGTTAATTTTCTTCACAGTAGCTGGTACAGAGCTGTGTTTTGGATTTGTGATGAAAACAGTGTTGATAATTCAGGGCTGGTTTTGTTATTACTGAGCAGCGCTTACACAGAGTCAAGGCCTTTTCTGCTCCTCACCCCACCCTACAAGCAAGTGGGCTGTGGGTGCACAAGGAGGTTAGAGGGGACACAGCCAGGACAGCTGACCCTCAGTGACCAAAGGGATGTTCTAGGGTTAAACCATGACACTACTTCTTGTCGCAAAGCCCTGGGAACCGCGGTGGGTCTTGAGTGGCTTGTGTTGAGAGTGCTCTGCAAACTGCTGGTCCCTCCTCCTGCAGGGTCTTCGTTCCCAAACACGCCGCAGGGATGCGGGTTGAGCTGCGAAGCTGCGTAACAAGTGAGCAAAAGGCCTGTGCCGTGCGGGTAGTGCTGGGCTCCATCACGCTGCCCCAGTCCTACCAGAGGATCGTCACCTGCGTGGGGACCCTCAACTGCAGCCTGGCCCTGGATTCACCCCCCTGGGAGAAGTGGCTGCAGATCATGGTGGAGAGTCTCAGCACTGCCAATGCCAGCGTGTCACTGGAGATGCTGGCTTCTTTCACAGGTGGGCACTTTCTCTAGCCCTGTGGGAAGGACCAGAGAGAACTTCCTGTCTGCTGGGTCTCTCTTGGGCCTTTGGGTGGCTGGCTGGAGTGGCCTGAGCTCCCCAGCATGCTGGTTGCCTGAGTAATACCTTGGGGGCTGACACCTAGTTGTTCCTGCAGGATCAGAAGCAAAGGCTTTGGTGTTCACCCGAGGGGTGATACTCTGTGGAGCTGACAGTTTTGGATGCGTCAGTAAATTTCAGGGTCTCTGAAGCAATTATGTTTCCCAAAGACTATTTAGGAAGCAGTGTCTGGTTTAAAATCTGATGTGGAGAACAGTTTTGGGTAGCTGCAGCAGACTGTAATGATATGTTGACTATCCATTGGCCATGAGCAAGTTACAGAGAGGAAACCATCTCACAGAGGTTTACTGGGAGCAATGCCTTGGGTTGTAGTGAGGGGTTGTCACCATTTCAGGTGACACCTTCTGACTCAGGATGTCACAATGTCCTTGTGGCTGTGATAGGCACCTTTGCATCCTCTTATTACATGACCATAATCCCTGTTTGACTCTTGGAAGCACACCAGCTAGGTGCATTTTCAGAGTTTTCTTCTGTGGGTTCTGCCATTCCCTCCTCAAGACAAAGCTTCATCCCATGTGCTGGAGGGCCCAGCACTGGCAGCTGAGGTGTTAGAGGGGAGCACTAAGAGTCTCTAGGAGTGATGGACAGGTTCCAGCAGTGGGATTCCAAGTGTCATATTCAGCTCCAGCTGCCATGACGTGATGGCTTGTGCTGTAGCTACATTGGGTTAGCTTCTCTCTTCTGCTCAGCCTTGTCTACTCATATCTGGGCAACTGGTAGAGACTTTTATGCAACTTGTGGTTATGGGACAGCTAAGTGCTGTGCTCTGCCACTGACCAGTGAACACTCCCCAGGTACATGGATGCGTTACGATGCTGTGTGTTATCCCTTCCCACTCCACTTCCCTGCAGCTCCCACTTGCTTCCACCCACTGTACCACTGTCTGACTTCCATCAGTATCCCAACATGTGGATGCTCATGTTCATGGTGCCTTTCATGGGCTATAGCAAATACTGCAGTGCCTGAACCAGCTGAAATACTCCCAATTGGTGCTATCACTTGAAGGTCTGGAGCTGTTGGGGCCCTGCCTGGATGAGGTGCTAGTCCTGGCTGTGTTGATTCCTCTCCTTTTTTGCTTTACAGCTTGCAGACCAGGAAGCACCAGCTCATTCCTTAACTTCAGCAGCCTAAACCAGAGCCAAACTGGTCCCAGACCAGGTCATGCAGGAACAGCAGGGAGCTCTGCTCTGTCTACTGGAGAGGCTTCACACAACGCGTCCAACCAGAGGAGCTTCTGTCTGCAGAACCAGCCTGTTGTTCGAGAGGACCTGGATGTGGTGTCTGTGCGCTACAGGCTCTTGAATGGTCCCAGCGTGCCCGTGAACTCCCTCTCCCCGACCCTCCTCCTCCTCAACCTGAACACCGGCATGGACAGCGGGGGTTCTCTCGTGGTCAATCTCCTGCTAAACAAGGTGCAGAGGCTGACTGCTGGGACTGTGGGGCTCTGTCCCTGCTCCCGGGCTGGTTTGTGAGCAAACTCTCAGGATTGTAGGGACCAGTGGGACTGTTTCTCTTTCTTTTCTTTTTATGTTGTCACAAAACACTCTGAGCGGCTAACGCTTTCAGCACGTCCCACCTACCAGCTCCAATTCAAATGTTACAGCTCACTGGCATGTGGTGGCAGTGACGCAGAGGAGACAAAGTGGAAAGCAGCTGCAGTGCCATCTTCTCCACGGGAGCCTGGCACCTTGCCACCGTGAGAGGAGACTGAGCAGGGAAACCCGGGGATGTTCCTGCCCTAGTCACTGATTCCAGGCGCTTTTGGTGACACCCCAAAATCAGCCCCCTGAAATTCTAGAAAACTTCCTGAGGGCTGGAGCCCTGATGTCCCACTGCCTCTGACTTCTGCCACCCTGTGCTCATGCTGAAGTGACATGTGAGTGTCCCAGCTTTGGGGCAGTCCCCCAGGAGGCTCTCCTGCCTTTCAGCCAGCATGTAAGACGCTGGCAGTGCAGGGTAAGCCGAACACAGGTTTGCCCAGAAAGAGCAGCTGAATTGATGGGTGATCTTGATCTGCAGGATTTATTGTCACCTGCTGCTCCCGCATAACCGTGGGCTGCATGGGGCAGGAGGGGGGTGGCACTGGGGCGCTCTGACGTGGGACACTGCTCTGTTTGCACAGACATCCGTGGGCCTGGCCAATGCCACCGTGGCGGCGTGTGTGAGTGCTGCTTCGCCCGTGCTGTCCCTCAATGCCACTCAGAACTGCAGCACAGGTAGGAGAGACGCTGGCAGCCGGCACCAGCTCAGGGCTTTGCTTTCAGACCTCATGAGCTGTTAACTGACTCAGGGCTTCAGGGGTTGTCCCAGGGAAGATGGTTTTGGCACAAACTCCCCTGAGGTTTCATGCTGGCATGTGCGCAGGGAGCTGGGGTGCAGGTGCTAGTCTGGCACCAGGAGTTAGCCTCCACCAAAGGAAGGGCTGGGTACCAGATGGGGCTCTTCCAGCCTTGTTGGCAGGAGGTTTGAGGGTGGTCAAGGTATTGATGGTGTGCAGAGAAGCTAAGCTCTGCACTAGAGGACTATCCAAGCAACTAGGCTCTTCCAGGTGCCCTGTGCTGTTTAGGCAGGTACTGAGAGCTGAGATGAAAGAAAAATCAAGAGTCTCGGGAGCAAGGGTCTTCTCCATCCTCTTGGTGCCTCCTAAGGACAGGAGCAAGGAGCCACGGGAGCATCCAATTCCTGTGCAGTTGTTCTCAGCCTGGGATTACTGAGGGCCCTTGTCCCCTAGTCTTGGCGCATCACAGCACCCTCTTTTCTTTAAGCTTTTTTTCAGGGCTACCCTCTGAGCATGAGAACATCTTCTGCAGAAGCGATGCTGATTGTCCTGTACCCACAGACGGATGTCTGGTTCCTCTCCCTGCAGCTTATCTGCCCAAAGGGCCAGGGGTGAGTCTGGTGTGTCATTCCTGAAGCCTTGGGGCTGCTTCAGAGCAGTCTGCCTCCGTGTCCCGCTGCCCTTGGCTAACGTGAGCAAAACCAAACCGCTGTCCTCACCACTGTGCTGTGGGCTCATCTCACCTGGTAGTGCTGATGCTGTGTTTGCAGAGGGGGAAGGAGGGGGTGGCAGTGCTGACTTGCTCTCTTGTGAGCACCCAGTTTGTGAGAACCAGTTTGTCTGGTGCCAAGCTGGCATGTTCCATGCAGACTGTGGGTGGCAGAGTGGGTGGCCTTCCCTTCCCCACATGAGTTTTGAGGGGGTAAATTAGTAAATGAAAATGCTGCTATTGCTCCTTCACAGGGTCTCTGAGCTACAGGTAGCTGTGCCCATACTCCTGCTGTTTGCCATCCTTCTGGCTCCTTGTGCAAGCACCCAGGCATGTGCTGTAAAACAGTGCTGGTGATGCTGGTCCTGGGTACCAGGGTCTGCTGTGTGTGTCTGGGGAGAGCTGACATCCACCTGGCACTTCAGTTTGGCAGTCTGAAGTGGACCACCAAAGAGGGAGCCAACCCTGCTCCTGTCTCTTGGGAGGCATGGAGCAGATCCCAAAATAGAGGGGAGCTCCCATGCATGAGCGTGGCCTGGCCATCCGGAGCAGAGTGCTCCCTGGGCTACCCCGAGGGACTGGGCCACTAACATAACCTTCTCTCCTTGCAGTGAATGTAACGCTGCGGAAGTCAAAGTGACTGTCTTTGCTTACCTCACCCCCTGTTTCAATGACTGCGGGCCCTATGGACAGTGCAGCCTCCTGAGAAGACACGGCTACCTCTACGCTGGTTGCAGCTGCAAGGCAGGTGAGCGTGTTTCCCTGGGAAGCTTTGCCATCCTTCCCAAGGGGAGGCCACTTTTTTGGTGGTGGTGTTTGGGTAGGGAAGCCTGTGGTTCGCCATGGCTGACAGGAGTAGCCTGGGGTCGCAGCACCTACCCAAAGAGCCATCAGCACCCATCATGGCCTCTTTGGGAGCACCCTGACTTCCCTGAGAGGTGCTGGGTTTTGGGGAGCACAGATCACCCTGGGGGAACTGGGGAATCAGTCTGGAGCTGTCTCCTTTCTGCTGTTTCTCTTTCCTTTTCCTGTCCTTTCCTTTTCCTATCTCTCTTTCTGCTGAACTGTCATTTTGCTTCCAGCTTGGGGTCCTCCAGAGCTTCGAGAGGTGCTTCTGAGCATCTCCAGAGAGCTCGTGGTGTCACCAAGGCTGCCTGACAATGCCTGCACTGGAGCCTCTGTCTTTCAGGGTGGTTTGCTACATAGGGTCCTGAGACGGGGGGTGATGAGTCCAGGCTGTGGACCTGTCTGTGCTTTGCCACTGTGCTTTGTCTCTGGCCAAGAGCCAACTCACTGGCCAGCCCTTAGACTCGCAGGTGGCCCGGGAGGAGCAACATCTGTTGTCAGCTGCTGATTATCCTAATGGGATGAGAAGCCCCGGGTGGGAGTCAGAGGTGTATGCCCGACGATAGCTCTGCTCTGCTCAGATGGGCCCATGTACCTGCTCTCGGCAGGAAGACAGGGCAGAACGTGGCTCGCTGCCACTGCGCCTGAGCCTGGGCATCCCTGCTGCCTGTGGCGCTGCTCATGCGGGCGAGGAGCCATGGAGAACGGCACCCTCGTTTCCCTGAGGGGTGCCAGGTTCTGGGAAGCACAGAGCACCCCAAGGGAACTGAGGAATCGGGCTGAGAACAGCTTTCTGCTGAATCACCCAGAGCAAAATGCCCCATCTGCATATTTGTGACCCAGATATAAACTGGAGAGAACAGGCTCCTGAGCGCTGCCTGGCAAGGAGCCGGCAGAAGGGGCAGAGCTGCTGGCTGGGCTTCTATGGGCACTGTGATGGGATGGATGCTACTTTTAACTCTGCTTTTGGACCATGGAGTGACTGCACATACCCATACCCCATCTGCCCTGTGACTGACCGCTTTTCCCCAAAAGGAGGACGTGGGTATCTTAATCTAGAATTAAAATAATTCACATGAAAAAAAAAACCCAAAATCAAATAAAAAAACAAACAGGTTTGTGTTTATAGAAGACTCTCAGCTCAGTCCTTGGCATCCAGGCAGCAGGCTGAGAATTGTCCCCTGTGTCAAGCTTAGAGAATGCACTGTCCTCTGGGAAATTGTCACTCCCACTGTCTAGTTCAGACCTGGATGTCACCCTGGGCTAAGGCAGTGGGTTTGGTTACCCTGGAGAAGAGGAGTTGGAGGGGGATCAAATTGCACCTTCCACTGCCCATGGTGGTTACAGTGACCATGAGCTGGGCTCTTCTAGGGGAGCACAGGGAAAGGGCAAGAGGCCACACACACAGGTTGCAGGAAGAAAGCTTCCAGCTAAGTTGGAGAGGACAAATTTTCCACCAGCAGAGTTGTTCAGCTTTGCATCAAATCCAGGTCTTCATCCTGGGAGATCTTCAAAACTCATTTGGACAACGCACAGAGCAACCTGACCTGGCTTTGCAGCCAGCCCTGCTGTGACAGGAGGTAGCACAGGAGCCCAATGGCTTCCTTGGTGCTGTGGATCATTCCCTACCCTGGCTCCTGGGGTCTGTGGGGATCTTGCACCCAGCTCAGAGCACCATTCACAGAATCCAGGCCTTAAATGCTTGATGTATCACCTGCAAGAATATGTGTGTTGAGTTGCTGTAGGGGTGGAAAGTAGCAGGCTGGACAGACCTGCATGTAGGATGGCCCCTGCTACATGGGAACAACCTGGGGGATGTCCTCAGAGCAGACATGGGGCTCTGCTGGGATTCCCCAAGACTTCTGACAGCAGAGCATGCAATGAGTAATGAGACCATCCTGAGAACAGGAGTGTGAGCAGCTGATGGAGCAAGGGAGAGGAGGCTCAGGGCTAGTCCTGGGCCGTGATTGCTGCTTCTGAGGCACCTCAGGCTCCTGCTGGGTGCTGCAGAAGGAGATCCACGGAAGCCTCTCTGCTTTGCAGGTTGGGGTGGGTGGAGCTGCACGGATGATACCAAGGCCCAGTCCGTGGGTGCACAGAACCTGGCCACCCTCCTGCTCACCCTGAGCAACCTCATGTTCCTGCCGGCCATAGCAGTTGCTGTTTATCGCTACTACCTGGTGGAGGCCTCCGTCTACACCTACACCATGTTCTTCTCCACGGTAGGGATTGCCTTTTGCCGGGTCCCCTGCCAGCTCCCCGTGAGCATCAGGAATGCCGTGTCCTTGGTGGAGCAGTCCATCCTGGAGCTCCATGAGGAGCTTCTAGGATCGTTGGACAAGCACTCCCACGGACACATCCTGCCATTTCAGAGCTTGGCGGGAGTGTTATTTTCACTGGGCTCTTGCACCACGCTGGGGGTGCTCGTATTTGGGGGTGGGACCCCAGGGACAGAGATGATGTTGGAGCATTGTGTGCTTGAAGGGTGTTGTCCTAGGAGCTCTTGGCTGCTGCTGGGAGTGTGCAGGTTGATGGCTGCTCTCGTCTGCTTTCTGTAATGCCCACAGTGGTCTGGTGGAGTTTCCTGGAGGTGCTGCAAGGAGGGGTCCTGGCTGCCATGGGCTGAGCCTTCTCCTGCCTATCCTTCCCAGAAAGCCTTGTGGTGCTGCTGGATTCACGTTAGCCTTTGGTTTTGTCCCTGGCTCTAGTTCTACCATGCATGTGACCAGCCAGGCATCGCGGTGATGTGCATCATGGACTACGACACACTACAGTACTGTGACTTTTTGGGCTCTGTGGTGTCCATCTGGGTGACGATCTTGTGCATGTCCCGTGTGAAGAAGATCCTCAAATATGTGAGTACCTCACGTGGCAGGGCCAGACCTGAGCCAGCCAAGCCACGGGTGGCCAAGCTGGGCCTGCTCATGGCTGTATTTTGATGACACAGCCCAGACTGTTGACAAAGCCTGTTTGTCACCCAATGTCACCCTGATTTTTAAGCCAGTGGGTTGTTTTGCCATGACCCTGCATGTTTGCAGGGACTGGGCCTTAAGGATCTGAGATTTGTGGGAGAGGTTTGTGGGTCCTCTGGTTTCTCCTGAAGGTGTTGCTCCTGAGTCCTGCATGCATGCAGGGCTGGGTGGCAGGAGGAGAGGTCCTCCCTGCCTCTGGCATGGATGGCTCTGCTCTGGAAGCAGATGAGCTGCTGACATTAGTGGTGGTGTTTCATTCCCAGGTTCTTTTCATCTTGGGGACCCTGTTAATTGCCATGTCCCTGCAGCTGGACCGCAGAGGGGTGTGGAACATGATGGGTCCCTGCCTCTTTGCCCTCATCATCATGATTGCAGCGTGGGTAAGTAAGGGCAGCCAGGTGGGACCTGCTGCCTTGAGCGCCGCTTCAAGGAATGATGGTGGCAGAGCAGACCCCAAGCTCCAGCCAATCCACAGGCAGAGCTTGATCTTCTTGAAACATCCAGGTAGAGGGAGGGCAGGGCAAGAGATTCACCTTTCATCGCTCCGGTAGCTGAGAAGTCCCCTGGTTAAGGGTCTCAGCAGAGTCTGTCTGCTGCAGCTCTGGTTGAGCGCATGCCTGCGCCTGGAGTGTTGTCCCAGAACAGTTGGCTATTGACCATGCTCTGGGCACGGGCTGTGGCATCACCACTGCCCTCTTCCTGCTGGGCTTTGGTGCCAGAGCTGGAGAGGGGCTCTTGCACACAAGGGACGGGCCCAAGAAGGGGAGAGGCTGAATTTCTCTGATGCAGCAGGTACAGCCTCTTGTCTTGAGGTTGGCAGATGCTCCTGGCTCTGGCAGTGCTGCCTGTTTCCTCCTGCCTAAGCTCCTGCTTGGGTGCCTAACCCTTCTGTGCTCTCACCCCTCCAGGTTTACCACGGAGTGAAGCGCAGACACTGCTACCCCTCCTCGTGGAAGCGCTGGGTTTTCTACCTCCTCCCAGGGATAACCTTGGCTTTCATTGCCATCTCAGTATATGCATTCATGGAAACCAATGAGAACTACTACTACACCCACAGCATCTGGCACGTGCTGGTGGCTTGCAGCGTCGCTTTCCTCCTTCCTCCTCGGGACAAGAATAAGAAGCCCTGGGCTTGGTCACAGAAGCTCACTTGTCGCTATCAGATCTGCCAGAATGACCGTGAGGAGCTCTATGCTGTGACCTGAACTGCTCAGCTCGCGGCCATGGAGGTGGAGGGCTGGTGAGGCTGCTCTTCGCCTGGGTTGCCCTGCCCTCGCACATCGGCAATCCTCTTATGTGCTCATTCACTAGCCGGGACAGCGCAATACGGACCGGACTTAAAGAGGAAGATGGTGGGCTTGTCTTGTGAAGGCAAGTTTGAGGCCACCTCTGCTTTTCTGCTGGGATGGGGCAGGCTCTTTGTGGTTCTAGATCAAGGAATAGCCTGTCCCCCACCTCCCCATGGCCCTGGGGGAAGTCACCAACCCTTCTTCCCTTCCTGCTGCATCCATGAGGCTTGGGCCTAGCTCATGCTGAGCTGGAGCCAGGGCTTTGGCTGCTGGGCTCTGCTCTGCACCCTGTGTCCTAGGAGCGGGCTGTGGGATGAGGATTTCCCCCACCATCCTGCAGTCAGCATTTGAACCCAAGAGAAGAAGGTTTCTTCTGATCTGGGGAGCAAACGCTGCTGCATGCCCTTGGTGCTGACAGGGAGGGAGGGAGCTGATCTCGGTGTGCACTGGGTCCTTGGCCACCATCTCCATGGGGGTCTGGAGCCTCTCTCCCTGTGAAACAGGTGGTGCTGCTCTTACCTAGTCCTGTTTCTGGGAGGGAAGGTATGAGGCTGGGGTGTAGGCCCTGGATTCAGGATCAGACTTGGCAGGAATGTGAAAAAAAGAAACCAATGTGAGGATATGCAAGAAGCAGCAGCAGCATCTCGCCCAGAGCTGTGAAACCCACAGCTGTGCAGGCTTTAAGTTCAACTTTAGCCCTCTTAGCTCATCTGGAAGGAGCAAGGCTGCTGCACTGTGCCCTTCCTCTCTCAACGTTCAGGTATTCACCGTCTTCCCCCGCTTTTGTGGGTTTGGCAAGTGTGTGGCTCTGCCTGGGGCAGCATTACGTGGTCCAGGGTTGTGCTTGAGCTGTGCACCCCCTGCTCCTTCAGCTCCTCCTGCTGTGCCTCAGAGGCTGGATATGCTGCGGAGTTGTGGCCATTCTGAGCACGGCCACTGGCCATGTCCCACCCCAGACAGGGGCATCGTCGTTGGCTCCCCAGATAGCTGCGGTCTTCTTTGCAGCATCTGTCTCACCTTAGCCTTACTATAGGGCACGCAGGCACCAGAAAGCAAGGGCAGAAACTTGGTAACTAGGAAAGTTGCCTTTGCCCATCCTTATTCTCTTGATAAGGGCTCAAATAGGTTGTTCCTTGCCAGTTTATTCCAGCTGTGGTCAATCTGGTGTGTGCTGCTGGGAGCCCCTCCTCAGGTGTCTTTGGGGAGGAAAGAGCTATGAATGAAGGATTTGCCTCCTCGGGGTTATTTCTTTGCTTTGAAGAGCGCTCAGCTTTCTGGTCATCTTCAAGTTCTCTTCCGACTGCAACGATTCTATGGTTCTATGCAAAGATGTGACTGGAAAGCCTTGAGAGGCTTCACACCGTGCGAACCCTGGATCACACAGATCCAAGTCCCTGAGCTGCATTTGTCTTGTTCAATTAAGCAGCATTCAGCTAAGGAGAGAAAAAGAGGCAAGGAGATACAGAGGCAGGGGTTTGGGCTCTATTCTGTTCAGACACGTCCGGCAAGCAGCGCGGGCACCGACGTTTCACCTACCGAAGAGCACCAAACAAGTCCTGTCAGATGCTAAGATGGCCTGTGCGATAGCGAGAGCTGCCTAACCCACTTTTCCCCTCCCATCTGCTGGGTTGGTCGAAGTCTTCAAACAGAAACCTTCTTCCCGGAGCGGCTCACGAGACGACCTTGGGTTGAAGGCTTTGTTTCCCGACCGAAGCAGACACAGTGGGGCAGGTGTTCAGAAAGGAGGTCAAACCCCTCCTTTGCAGCAGTCCTCCGGGGGAATAACGCCGCTTCTTTGGAGACACGCTGTCCATTTCAGATGCTGATATAACTCATTTCTGAATATTTTCCCCTTCTGCCCCCGAACCATCCATCACGGTTGGTTTCTAGTGACAGAGACCGGCGGCCTCTTCCCCCTCGACCGAATGAAATGGCAAATTAATGAGCTCGCTGTATCTGTGAAGTGAAAGCACCAACACAGCACCTGTCCCCCTCCTCTGGGGCACGGGGCCACGATAACGCCGAGCATTTGATATTTCCCTAAGGACAGAAAAGCAATGAAATTCAAATTAACCCATCCTTTTGTTGAAAATGGGAGAAGTGAGGGAAAAGGCCAAAGGGGATCTGATCCAACGGTCTCGCTTTCGTCACCGTTTCCATCACTGTCGTGGCTTTGAGGCTTGGAAAATCATCCTCACGCCGCTGGGTTCCCGGTAAAACGCCACAACGTTTGTGGCTGTAAAACAAAACCAGGGTTTTTTCAGGCTATTAAAATCTTGCAGCTTGTTTGTTTTGCTCTCAGCCGACGAGCAAATCTGCGTCGCTGCTCCGGGCGAGGCCGCGCGAGCTGAAGAACTGAGACAGTAAAAGCACCTGGGAGAAAAAATAAAGGTAATGACCAACCTGCTCTAGCCCCAGCTAAGAGCCCATGGCCAAGCCAAGACCTACTTGCAGGAGCGTCACAACAGCTCGAGTTTGGGTGAAACAGCCTCAACAGGATCAGGTGCCTTCCCTGCATCCAAAAGAAACGAAAAGGAAATTCTGCTGGCTTTAAATAGCAGAAGCCACCTGGCTCCTGAGATAGCCAGGCTGTTCCGAGCTGAAGAAAGGGGATTCTTCCGACTGCGGGGGGTCTGGAGGTGCCAGCGCACCAGCTCACGGATGCTCGCTCGCTCTGGCTCGGGGTTGCTCTCTCCTCAGTCACAGCAGCATGAAAGCACTGTGCATTAATTCTGCCCACTGGCTCACATTAGAGAATCGTAGAATTGTCAGGGTTGGAAGGGACCTCAAAGCTCATCCAGTTCCAACCCCCCTGCCATGGGCAGGGACACCTCCCA